>JAZKJV010000043.1:266475-273975 GCA_037367405.1 Ottelia alismoides
TCGAGCTCATCGCTCGCCGACGATTCGAGCGAAGACCGTGCTTCGAAGGCACACCATAGGCGACCGTCTCCATCGTAGGTAAGTTTAATTTCATCTTGTCATTATTTTTATCTTTGCAATTTTTTAGTCCATCACGTTACCATCCATATACCCACATTTATTCCACATCATCTTCACCACCATCATCACATTATTTTTTCCCCACATCATTTGCATTTCTTGTTTAAAAAAATTTAAAAAATTAAAATCTAAAACAACAAGAAAGTATGACAGCAAAAAAAAATAAAAAAATAAAAAAAAGAAAGAAAACGCAGCAGAGGTGGCCGGCCCTCCCAGCAGCCGCCGGCCACCTCCATCGCCAACCGCGGCCGCCCACATCGCCAACCGCGGCCGCGCCGCCGTGCACGTCCCTACCGCCGCCAGTGGCTACGCACCCCAGCGGCCGCCATCCAGGCCGCACCACCTCCAACCTTGCAGCGCCGGCCGGACCCGCGCCGCCCCCAGCTCCGCGGCACTCCGCCGATCCACCCGCCTCGCCGCCATCCACCGCGCGGCCGCCGTGCGCGGACCCGTGCCCCGCGCCGTCGATCGCGGCCGCACCGCCGACCCGCACCACCGTCCTTTTGGGTTCTTCCCCCATTCATGTCCAGATAAAGGAAGAAGAAAGTTCCCACATTCGTGTCCAGATAAAGGAAGAAGAAGGTTGAATTTTTTTATTTCATGTAAAAATTGTATCTTTTATATTTCATATTTCTGTAATTACAATTCAGTCCCTTTACATAATTTGTATTGTAAATATTTTTTTTCTGAATTTGCAGACAACCTTCTGTTGTCATTTTAATTTGGACATCAACTTTGCATCTTTTATTTCAATAAAAAATATTTTAATGTTGAGCAATTAATTCTCTACAACGTGAAAATTTATTTATATTTTTATGATATTTGGGTAATTAATTAAAATTTTCTAACTGAAATTCTGCATATTTTACCCATTCTGTGCTATTAAATTCATATCGGACACATGGTTGCTCTAAAATTCCACAAACATTAAACATGATGTCTTGATATGTGATTAATTTATTATCCAAATTTCATTCAAAGTGGAGTTGTCTTGTGCCTGAAATAAATTGTAGAGTGATTTTCGTATTAGATTTTTACTTAAATTCACGTATATCCTTTTCACAAATTTTAAGTCTCCTGCATTCCATATGAAAATACCTATATGAGATAATTTCTCTCTGTCTAATTTGCTATTGTGGATTTATTAGGAATTAATTACTCATTGTCACTCTGTTTTCACTAAAAAATCCATAAAAAATTCATATTTTGTCAAAAAAATTCAAAAAATTACTGTAGTATCATTGCATCATGTTTTCATTCCAGTGAATGTTTCATCAATTTTTGCTTACTGTTTGTGTGAAAAATTGTGAAAATACCTATAAAAAGTGTGTATTTTTAATTGTTCCCAGGCAATGGCAGGGTTCTCCGCCTCTCATATTCTCTCGCACGCACCTATAGGCAGAAGTCCCTGCAGCAGTGCCACCCTTCCGATAGTGGCGCTCGACATGATACATAGAGTGGAGCATTGCATGGAGTTGTGGAGGTCATGGACGATCGAGAGGAAGCGACGGACCTCGTCATGGCTCTCGCCATTTGTCCTTTTCTTGATTCCATAGTTTGTTGATAAACTTACATTGCAATCAATGACATCTTTTGCAAATGTAATTTAGTTTTAAGGAGTAAAATGGTCAAAATTTGACGTATTTCCTCAAAAATAACGGAGAGAATGGACGGAGGTGAACACATGGTCATATTGTGTACGAGTTAACCATTACTCAGGGTTCCTCATGTAATTCGCGATTACACAGGGTTATGAATGTAATTGCGGAATTATTCAGGGTTATGGGTGTAAAAAATCTCATAAATCTACAACAATATCAAAATCTTGCTATAAATTTTCTAATATCTCCTTTCACTTAGCATTGAAAGTAAACCCCAGAAGTAGATAGCACTCATCAATCTATGTGAATGAGTTCTTCTGCTAAGGTTATCTGCTACGACATTTCCCTTGCTGAAGTGGGTAAGAGATGGTGTAATCATAGTTCTTTAACCTCTTCTATCACCGTCTCTGCCTTATATCGAGCTCCCTCTGATCAAACAAATATTTCAAACTTTTTATGATTGATGAATGTTTCAAAAGTAATACCATAAAAGTAATGTCTCAATATCTTCAAGCGAATACTACGACAACTAGCTCAGGGTCATGTCTCAGTTAATTCCTTCCTGAGTTATATTAATTTTTAGGATGAAATTAGAGCATCTTGCTAAATCCTTTCCTGGGATCAAGGTAATCATGCTAAAAGCTTAAAGCTTTTCCTTAAATGGTTATATCCAAGTTGGGTAAAATTTTGAGTGGGATAAAAATTTGAGTATATTACTGGACTTAAAGTAATTTATGAATTTTACTGAAATATCGATCTGATATAGGCTGTCGTTATAATTATACTGGTTGCGGAGAAGATCACACTTAATTCTCGACATAGAACACCAATATTTATTGACAGATCGTAGTAAATGTATCACAAACATTGTAACCTAAGTATCAACCTAACCAGAAAGATCGTACTGTAATTACGACGGTGGAAGAATCCAAGGAGTGGTCGGGTGGTAGAGCAGTGTGCCTCCACTTTAAACGACCCGGGTTCGAATTCCAGTGGGGACGCTCCGGACCCCCGAAATTACCGGGCCTACTATTAAAAAAAATTACGACGGTGGAAATTCTTTATTCATGAATGGAAACTTCTGAAATCAAGCAACACATTTCACCTATGTTTGCAAACACGCCTTCAAATGGAAGAATCGTTGCGCATTGTCACATCTGAATGTTCGGTGTATAACGAGGTCTCTCAATACTGTTTATTAACAGTAAGTAACCAATGCTTTCAAATAATCTGGACAAGATCATCCCCAGTACCGCCGGTGAGATCACCGGCGGCCGACGGCTCGGCCGCAGCGGAGAGCATTATCCGGGATGGGGTACTCGTCTCTCCACGACATTGCCGGGGAGAAGACCCTCAGGTAGAACTGCTGCCCCAGGTACTGGCGCGCCCAGAACTCGGTCCTCAGATTCCACATGCCGACGTTGTCGAGGGCGAGGTAGATGGCCGTCCACGACCGCGGATACACCTGCATCCAAAGCAAAGATCTCAGCTCTTGTTTTACGGGCTTCGTTAACAAGCACTATAAGAAAAACAAGTTGTGGCTACAGAACTATGCTAACGAATGTGGAGTTTGTGATCACGGAATGGAGCTCTGACCACAACACGTCATGTCCAGTGTTCGGTAACGAAATAAAAGGAGATGTTTTGCTCACTTGTGCAGTGACGCGATAAACAGCATCGACAAGATTGTACTGCTTCCTGCTATCCGGACTCCATGCTCCTCCGTCCATCCTGCAATCCATATATTTCTCTAGATGATTAACAATGGTTATGATCAGGCCAAGTAAAGGATAGTCAGATAGAAGTCACTGCTTACCCAACAACGAAGAAGTTGTTCCCATTCAAATGCCATGTCTGGACGATGCTCTCCGGGTTCTCGAACACGATCTCGACGAATGCTCGGAAGTCCGCGGCCATCACAGATGTATCGAGGTATATCGGGTTACCGCTCGGGCTGTCCGGGATGCTCCCCAGCTTGAAGACGCCGTCGATCTTGAAATGGTCGGCGAGCTTTAGCGGCGTGTCGACCGGGAGGAAGGAGACACTGTTCACCGCGTATCTCTGCTTGCCGTTGACCTGGCCCGCCGAGCTAGCGAGCCTGATGGTCCGGCTGACGTTTACGAGCCCGTAATGATAAGAACCTTGCGGGTTCGGTCTGGGCCCGCTCGCCGTCAGGTTCGTCCTGTGTATATAACAATGAATATTATTCGTTGTAAAGTTATGGAGAGTATAGTAAAATTGTTAATCTTGGGAGCGGATTGTCTGCTGGCCAGCAGACTCTGCTGTAGTGTCCGAGCCGCTCGATCAAGATCGAGCGGTTCGCATGAGTTCGCATGGTCGGGCCCACAAAAAGGTGCGAATTCATGCGAACCGCTCGATCTTGATCGGACGGCTCCAGACACTGCAACAGAGTCTGCTGGCCAGCAGACAGATCCACGCTCTGTTAATCTCTACCTGATGGAACGAGCCTGGTTGATGGACCAGGTGATATCCGAGGTGGGTCCGGCCGGGACGGGTCCGGACGCTCCCCGAGCGGAGTTGCTGTAGTGGAGGATGGCGGTCGAGGTGAGGACGACATCGTTGAATCGTGTGGAGACGGCAATGTAGAAGTCCTGGGCCGGCTGGTCGGCCGTGATGAGGACGGAGTACGACTGGCCGACGTGGACGTCGAGGGAGGTGTAGGAGCTCTGCTGGGTGTGGGTGCCCTCCACTTCCACCAGCTTCATGGTGTGGCCTTGGATCCGGAAGTTGAGCGTGTGCCTCAGCCCCACGTTAGAGATCCTCAACCTATACGTTTTCCCTAATCACCCACAATACATTCGTCTTTTAATATTTAATACACGTCGAAATTAAATAAGGAGCGATTTCTAGAAATTGTTTGCTTTTTAAAATTGATTCGTAATCCTCTGCAGTACTGCAGAGACTGCTGTGAATTTGTGGAGCATCCGAGTCGCTAGATCTTGATCGAGCGATCACACGAATTTCCTGTTTTGTGGACCCATACCATCAGAATACATGTGAACTGATCGATCAAGATCGAGCGGTTTGGATGCTCCGTAGATTCCAGTACTGCAGAGGATCTGCTCTCTATCAACTGAATCGATGGTGTGTAGTTTTTACCTGGATTGACTGTGAATACGGTCTCGCTTGCGCGGCCGTTGATGAGAATGCCATCAGGCTGCTGGATCATCCTGCCACCATCCAGGATTCGTTTTAGGACCTGCCATCAAATAGGGAAGCAATAGAGGGGTGTAAGGGAGATTTTCCAAATTTATTTGCCGTATTAGAGATATTTTTCCTTCATTTTTTAAATGCGTAGGAAAGAAAAAAACTTTTATTTAGAAAGTGGTAATGATGGCGTTGATAAGATGTCACTTTCCATTTGATTGCTTTTGATTCCTTTTGTTAGCAAATTTAAATTATATAAAAAATTTGGCATCATTTGCTATTATATATTTAACATTGAAATATTATTTGTTTTTATCACATGTTTTCTTAAATTCTGTAATATCAGTTGTGCCTTTTTTTTAGAATATCAGTAATGCCAATATATTTTTTTTACAATATTCACGATTCTGCCCTTCTGTAATATCAGTTATGTCTTTGCTTACCTTAACTAAAGGGAAAAACTCTTAATTTTGTAAGAACGTAAGAACATAATTGATATTGCAGAAGTTTAAAAAGGGTACAAGTAATATTTTTCCAATGGTGGCTTCCTCCATCTATTTCTTTAACTTTCTTGCAGTATTTTTTTTTTCAAAACACCTAATATCAATGTGTTCTAATTAAAAATTCAACTCATTTTGAGATTCGTATCCCATCCATCAAGCCTATCAAATTTTAACGGTATCAGATTTGCTGAAATCGATCCCTTCTAGATGAACGGGTTAAGAATGTCAGTCTTCACGAAATTTGAATCACAAATTCCTCTTATTAATCTAAGTCAATCCTTCCATGCGTTTTAAAAAATAACATAAAAAATTGGAAAAAAAATAAAAGGAGGAAGCTAGCATGGCTCCCTTGAGGGTAGCCACATTACCCCTCCTATATATATGGGGTTGATGGGGCTGCCCCCAACATGGCTGCCCCGCCTCATTTTGGGGCAATTTTTTTATTTTTTTTGAAAAATATTGTTATGTATATTCAACTCTATATCCCTCCTATATGCCATTCGAATTTCGTCAGAAACAGAGACTTCTACGGCCTCCATCCAGACAGAGTCGATTTAAAAAATCCTGCGACCGTTAAAAAATGACGTTTGGATGGAGGCCGTAGGAGTCTCTGTTTCTAACGAAATTCGAATGAGATATAGAAGGGATATAGGAATGAATATACATTGTGATATTTTTCCAAAAAAATAAAAAACTTTAGCGAAAAATTAGGCGGGGGCAGCCATGTTGGCTACCCCTAGGGGGCAGCCCCATTTTCCTTATATATATATATATATATATATATATATATATATATATATAGGAAAAAAATGGGGCTGCCCCCTTGGGGCAGCCATGTTGGCTGCCCCCGCCCCATATTTCGGCCAAATTTTTTTTATTTTTTTGAAAAATATCACCATGTATATTCATACCTATATTCCTCCTACATGTTATTCGAATTTCGTCAGAAACAGAGACTCCTACGGCCTCCATCGAGATGGTGTCGATTTAAAAAATCCTGTTACCGTTAAAAAATGACTGTCTGGATGGAGGCCATAGGGGTCTCTATTTCTGACGAAATTCGAATGGCATATAGGAGGGATATAGGGATGAATATACATGGTGACATTTTTCGAAAAAATAAAAAAAATGCAGAAATAAGGGTGGGGGCAGCCATGCCCCAAGGGGGCAGCCCCATTGCACTCATATATATATATATATATATATTCATTTGGGTTAATGTGTGTATGTACATAGAATTAGGAGTATATGTACTTACCGTATGATTGGTCTTGTACCAATCCCCGATGAGTACGGTGTAGTCGTCCGCCGGAGTGTCGAAGGGCACGGGGATAAGCGGGCGGCTGAGGATCCTGATGCCGCCGTAGCCGCCGGCGGCCTTGTGGAAGGCGAGGGAGGGGAAGTAAAAGTAGCTTCCGATCTGGTCCTTGGCCTGGATCTTGTAGGTGAAGTTCCTCCCCGGAGGGATGGGGCAGTTGGTGCCCGCCACCCCGTCCATCCACGAGTTCTTCCTCTGCTGCAATCCATTCCTACGTCCATGTCATCCCAATTATGATTTTGAAGAAAACAATCCCTTTATTATTTGATTGAAAGATTGAAGTATAACGCATCTTTGATTTCCTTGGCAACTATTTGATTATTTATTGACTTCCAATATTAATAATATCAGCTGTATCATCGCATTAAAAGTGAACCCAACTTGCAAATAATTGAGCCAACTATGAAATCCCCACAGCAGAAAATCCCCCTCTCTCGAATTTATCATGGACTTATGGGTTCAGACGCTACAAAAAGGAACGGCGACTTCACGTGTTCACAATTCATTCCCTCTCCTTTTCGTGTTTCTAAAAGCAGTTCCCCGTTTTCTCTGCCTCTTAATTTCCTGTTTCTCGCAGTCGGAATTTGACTTTTTCTTATAATCCCATGCTTTCGTTGGAGGGTCTTTTGTCATGATAATTTCTAGGCAATACTTTGGCTACTGCTTTGGATTAATCAAGAGAAATATAGGATGAGTACTTCAAACTCATGTTAACATATCTCAAGACATACCAGGAGAACAAGAAGGGCTCTGGCAGGTTGTTGTAGACGTTGATTATGAGGTTGTCGTT
>JAZKJV010000043.1:278975-502594 GCA_037367405.1 Ottelia alismoides
GATAGGTGTCCATGTTGTGATTGGACTATCTCAACATCAAGCTCCACCTACTTGTGGGTACTCACATCTATATCTGCATCAACAAACGAACCATAGAACTATGCTTGGGAGATAAAATAGTAGACTTATCATATACAAACGTTCTTCTCAATCATCAACTTCAACAACTTCAGATCAAGACACCACAATTTATATCTCTTCACTCCAGAAGCAACACAAGAAATATGCACTTAGTTGGTCTAGGTTCTAGCTTTTCTTGACTAACTTGTGCATGTACATCACTACCAAAAATTTTCTAATAAAAATAATCAGGGGGATGTCTAGATCATACATCCTCTAATGTCAGCTTGTCTAGAACCGATGAAGGAGATCAGTTCATAAGGAAGGATGTTGTCACAACTGTTTCAGTCCAAAAATCCTTCATCAATCCATCATTCAACAACATACATCTGGCTCTCTCTAGTAGGGCCCTATTCATGCGCTCTGCGATTACATTCTTCTAGGGAGTATGTGTGACAGTATGATGTCTAGTGATGAATTCATTCTTACAAAAATCATTGAATAGTTGAACAAAATTCCAGGCCATTATCTCTCTGTAGCCTCTTGATGTTTTTCTCAGTTTGCTTCTCTTGTCGTGCCATTGCTTGACATATATAAACACCTCATCTTTAGATTATAGGTGTAAATTCAAATCTTTTTGGAGTAATCATCGATAAAAACCATCATGTGTCACGCACCACCTTTGGATGGGACTTGAAATGACCCCATAGATTAGAGTGAAAATAGCCCACAGTGTCCTTTGTTCTATGTTCATCATCACCACAACCCTTCCATGTATTTTTGCCAAGAATGTAATGCTCACAAAAGTCCAACTTGCACATGCTCGAACTATCAAGTAATCCTCTTCTACAAATTAGGAGTATTAAGCTAAGTTTACCAAGAAATCTTCCTTATATAAGATTATTAACATGATGTGTACAATTCAAGTTTACTCGTTCAAGGAGGAAGTTCAACGCATAGCATATCATAGCATACATTTGATGCTACCATGGTTAAGAGGCATATAGAGATCGAGCTCATCATTGAGTACAAATGAAATCGATATGCATAATGTCATGTTCATGGAGAGAGCACACTAGAGGGCAAAGATAACAACGTGTCTAGGAGCAATGAATTAAGTTGGCTTTGGATAGGAAATCGTCAAGGTGAAGAGTACATGTTGGAGCAAGAGTGCTTGACTAATGGAATCCTACTCCCAGACAAGTGACAAAAGAGCAACATGTTATCGACATCTCTACGGTTCACTACATACGAGGACGGTGACATAGTCACTATAATCATTAAAGACATGTTGTGCGATGATGTTGAGTTGCTCATGGACTTCAAGAGGACACGCCTTGATGGCCTCCGGAAGGAGATGCGATACCGTAATGATGGAGTTGTAGAAGATGAAGATGGAGCATTTCTGACTCAAGGTGATATGGGATCTCGAAGGACTTCAGCTCAAAGGGATATCGCATGAATTAGAGTCATATTTTTACATTGAGTTTAGATTTGTATTCCATATGGGTATCCTATAGAGAAGTAGTAGAACTCCACATTTTTATATTGGATCCCTAGAATAGTTGAAATCCGTAGACTGGTCGCGACATATATAGAAGTTTAAGATGAACTACTATTAAAATCGATTTTTTTATCGCGAAAAGTGATGGATTATTCATCTGCAACGCCTCATGCATTCTTCTTCGCTTATTTTTCGCGACGGTTGTTAATACATCGATTTTGTCATACCAATCAAGATAAGCGATAAGCAGTGTTGTTATTAGCATTACAAGCACACGAGGTATTGTAATGTCCCAGGCTTAGGTCCCCGTCCGTTATCGAGGAAAACTGGCTCTGAGAACTTATTGGGTTCGGACTCAAATTGGACCCGTTGGTAACCACTCAAAATGCTTAAGCTCAAGTTATCAAGTAATAATCCTCACCACTTATAAACCACACCCACACTTTGTGAGTTTTAGGTATGACACTATGTTTGGGGTTGGGGTGTTACCACCTCTTCCACTTATATTCGCAACGTCCTCGTTGTGACATGACCCATCACTCATCTCAGTGACAGTGGCGACTGCACACTCTAGGTAGCCATTTCCTCCTACTCTTTATAGGGGTGGCCCCACTTCTCGGGTAGCCCTTTCCACTATCAGAGGGAAATTGGCTCTGATACCATTTGTAACGTCTCGAGCTCAGGTCCCCGGTCCGTTATCGAGGAAAACTGGCTCTGATAACTTATTGGGTTCGGACTCAAATTGAACCCGTTGGCTACCACCCAAAATGCTTAAGCCCAAGTTGTCAAGTAGTAATCCTCACCACTTATAAATCATACTCACACTTCGTGAGTTTTAGGTATGACACTATGTTTGAGGTTGAGATGTTAGAGGTATGGAATGACGCATCGAGAAAGATCGAGAGAACGAGAAGCCGACGGCGACAAGATACAGAAAGGAAGACGGAACTTGGCCATCTCGTGCCTGAAATGGACTCAGCACCGACTGCAGTTCACCCTATAGAAATCAGCAAACTGTATTTATTTATTTTTCCAAGGCACGGACACGGAAGGTTGCAGGTCAAAGATATTGCAAGCTGCCAAATTCTCCGATTTGCATAATGCCTGGAATTTGGAATTATGGGTAGTGTCACCAGCTGGATTAATGTGAGAAGATTATGTGGTCGGCGTGTATCCATAAATACAATAAAACCGTATGAATGCCCAGTGTACGTACACACACAGCATTCAAGGGACATCACATGGATCTATGGAGGGTTGACTAGATATCAAAAGAAGTGTGTAGGCATGGAGTGTGAAGTGCTCAAAGGATGAGAAGACATTGTTGCACAGCACACGACGACTATCTGGAAACGAAATAAGATTAATAATAAAAAAGAGTGGAAGGTTGGGATGCAGCCATCAAGTTGGGTGAGCTGTTGAAGGAGATGGATGGGTGTCGGTGATGGTGCAATATAATTTGCATGCCACAGTTGGCACGTAATGGGTCCATGTGATTTTGCTTGCCCCGAGTCGACCCATCTCTGCATGTGATGTGATCTTCTCGTCATAAGGAAAAGTAACGATTCGGCATGTACATACTTTTGAGAATAAATTAGCGTGCACACACACTACACACACGCACATGCGCGTGCGCACACACATGTTGTTAATAGGATCACCATGCATATATTAAACAGTAATCATACGGATTCCAATGGATTGACAGAATAACATTACAAATTATCAATATTAATAACGTGCAATTACAATCCATTATCCGATTACAAAAAACAAACAGGAACCGATTAATCACACGGAAACAAACAACCGGACGAGATCCAGAAAAAAGTAAGCAATAAACCAATTGTGGCAAACAAATGAATAAAAAGATTAGGTCAGAGATCACCGAAGCGTCCATGAAATGGACTGTCCTTAGAGAAGATTTCGCCCTACAATACCGATGCGAAGGGTACTGGCGATCCGCTCCCAGAATACGACGGTTCACGGTCCTCGTCAGCGCACACCGACGAGACCGTCCTCGAAAGCACCTCTGAGAACTTGCAGCCGAGAAGAACAGGATCGCTGGCGTGAGGAATGAGAACAAGAGCGACGAAGACGGCGGGTGGAGTTTTTCTTGCGAGTAAAGAAAAATGACGTCGTATGAGAGGGTATAAAAAGAGGGGCTCGCGTGCCCTAGCGTGTGATGACCTTTGGTTTCCGAAAATGCCCCTCAACAGGCGTGTCCCTTAGATTCCAAAACCGCGGCTAAATCGAGTTGTTTGGATCGAGTCAGATTCCTAATGTGATCGAAATCAAATTAATCCGTCTAATTACTTTAATCGATCAGCCAGATAAAACTCGCAGCAAAAGTATCAAGATCCGAGATCCGAATTAACTCTCCGAGCCGGAGCCGGAGCCGGAGCCAGAGACGGAGACGGAGCAGAGCAGAGGCGCGCGCGCCGTGTGTGGTCCTCGATTCCTCCTCTCTACTATTGCTACAAGAAGTTGGAGTGTGAACTCATATATAAGTCTACCAAAAGTTTAGAACTCTAACGTATGGTACTAAACTTTAACCCAAACTTATCCGTGTTTCAAATTTGGGAATTCCCAACTTTCCCTTCAAACCATTTGGTTTCCCAATTGAAATCAAATTAACTCCAATTGTAATTACATAGATTTTTCAATTAAAATCTAACTACAGTTTTTAATACAAAAACCCCACACGAATTCACCAATTTGAAAAGGAGATTCAAAAAGAGTTGTGAGACTTCTTTCGGCTACCATACTTTGCTTTCAGTAAAGGTACCTTTCGATTTGAACCTCTACCTATGTTTAATACTTTCACTTTAACAGGAAGGAAGTAAACTACGTCTTGAACTTCAGACCTTGGTGTTAAAGTATATGGTAGAAATAACAAAGTGTTGTTCTTAGTGCAATCTTCAGGGTCGGTGCTCTTAAAGGCCATGCACCCTTATCCTGTTTCATAAGTGTGTTTATGAAAGATCATCTTCCTTTAACTGCGGTCCATAGTAATACTTACATAGGTGGCGTTCTCCAAGGATGCACTGCTAACATTCTGCCAAAGACTTGAACCCATTCAGAGCCTATGCTCTTCCTAAACTTGCAGCTTAAACGACACTCATGCTTCCAGGAATAAGACACTCATGCTTACGCATTAAAATTAGAGCGACAACCAGTTCTTCAAACATCTTGTTATTACCATATTGAACCTACTTTATGGGATCTCCACTCAGATAGGTTGGGTTGTTACTGTAGAGGAACTCCCAATAGATCTCAGTCCCATCCCAAGCCTAGATTTTAGGACTAAAGATTTATCAAGTCCTTTAGTCAACGGATCTGCCATGTTGTTTTTGGATCCAACAAAATCTATAGCCAACACTCCTCGAGACACCAAATCCCTTAACGTCTTAAGTCTAACTTGTTTGTGTCTCCTTTTTTCTGATTGAACTTTGAACTCTTAATCCTATAGAAGGATGTCTACCATAGTGCAAATTAAGGGAAACCGTTCCCTTCAAGTACTTCAGTACTCGACCCAGAGCCTCCCAGTGAGTACGGTCAGGATAGATAGTGTATCTACTCAGCTTTGCAACCGAGAATGAAATATCAGGTCTCGTGCAATTTGCAAGATACATTAAAACTTCCTATCACTTGTGAATACCTTAGCTGAGCTACAGGTACTTCACTTTTATTCTTAAACAACGTTTTGGATGAATTAAATGGAGTGCTTACAGCTTTGCAATCTTGATATCCAAATTTCTCAAGTACCTTCTCAACATAGTGAGATTGAGAAATTACAATCCCATCAACTGACCTTGTCAATTTGAGACCCAAGATTACATCAGCAACACCCATGTCCTTCATCTCAAACTTGCTACTTAAGAATACCTTAGTCTCATTAATAATCCTCATATGTGATCCAAACAACAATATGTCATCAACATATAGGCACAAGAAAATACACTCATTACCTTTCACCTTAGAATAGACACACTTATCGGATTCATAAACCTTAAAGTTACATGACAAAATAATCTTGTCAAATTTTTCGTGCCATTGCTTTGATGCTTGTTTCAATCCGTAAAGGGATTTGACAAGCTTGTAAACCTTTCCCTCATTCCCAGAAGTCACAAGCCCATCAGGTTGATACATATAGATCTCTTCCTCAAGATCGCCATGTAGGAAAGCGGTCTTCACATCCATCTGGTGGATAGAGAGATCACATACAGATGCCAATGCTATGAGCATCCGCATTGTGGTCATCCTAGTCACAGGGAAATAGGTATCAAAATAATCGATACCTTCCTTTTACCTAAAGCCCTTGGCAACTAATCTGGATTTCTACTTTTCAATTGATCCGTAAGGTCTAAGCTTTCTCTTAAACACCTACTTGCACCCAATGGTAGAGCACCTTTTGGGTAAATCAACCAACTCTCAAGTTCTATTAGACATAATGGAATCCATCTCAGATTTAATGGCTTCCTTCCATTGTTTCGCTTCGGATGAAGCCATGGTTTTCTTGTAACTTTGTGGATCACCCTCGATCTGGTAGACAAAAAAGTCGCTACACAGATCCTTGGCTATCCGAAGTCTTTTACTCCTCCTTGGCTCAATCTCTTCAGAAAAATCATTGGGTTCAGGTTGAATCTCAACCCCCACATCGTTATCCTTTCCACTTGATCTGGAATAGATCCTGATGTAGAGGCGCCCTCAATGGTCAGATTCTGAGGAATCCCAGTCTTCAACGGGAAGACATCCTCAAAGAAGGTAACATCATGGAGTTCAACAATGGTGTTGACTTCTATACTTGGTATCTCGGACCGAATTACCAATAACATGTATGCATAGCTATTTTCCAGGTAACCTAAGAAGACCGCATCAACAGTTTTAGGACAAAGTTTCTTTCTCTTGTGTTCTGGGACTAGAACCTTAGCGAACCCCACACCTTGAAATATTTTAAACTCGGTTTCTTATTTCTCCAAAGTTCAAAATGACACTTTTCCATACGTCTTGGAGGAATCCTATTCAGAATATGGCAAGCCGTATTCAAGGCTTCTCCCTACATAGGTTGGAAGTCCAGAACTCTGTAAGAGAGCATTGATTATGTCCGTTAAGGTTCTATTTTTCCGTTCTCCTATCTCATTTGATTGCGTGAATATGGGTCCGTAACTTCATCAACCATGCCAAACAATTTGCATTGTTAATCAAATAAGTTAGAGGTATATTCACCTCATATATCTGAACTAAGGCGTTTAAGTACTTTTCCTGTTTGTGTCTCAACCTCATTCTTAAATATAAGAAATTTCTCTAAAGCTTCATCCTTAATTTTCATTAGATATACATAGCAGTATCTACTACCATCATCTATAAAGGTGGTAAAGTATTTCTTATTTTCTCGGGTCAACACACTATTAAACTCACACATATCTGTGTGCACTAGATCGAAGATCTCACTATCTTTAGAGACAGATTGAAAAGACTTCCTACGTGTCTTATCTTGTACACATATTTCACATTTTTGAGTTTTATCAATAGTGTGTTTAGGGTCAACTCTAAATTCATCATTCTTTTAATTGAATTTAAGTTTACATGTCCCAATCTACCATGCCACATATCACAAGATTCTAGATTATTCACAACATGAGATACAGAACTAGAACATTCAGAATTTAAAACATTAATGAAATTAATGTTTACTGAATCACATCTAATTCTAAATAACAAATCAAAGTCTTCCAAATATCCTTTTCCATAAAAAAATGCCATGTCTCAGAATGACAACTTTATTACATTTAAAGTTTAATTCAAAATCATTTCTAACTAAGATAGAGCCAGATAAAACATTCTTCTTAATGTCAGGAACATGCAACACTCTGTGCAACGTCCAGACACGTCCAGAGGAGAACCTTAAGTTGACTTATCCCGACCCTAATACATTGGCTGCAGAATCGTTTCCCATCTTCACAGTCCCACCACTGCAGGTCTGATAAAAAGAAAACAAAGTTATGTCAGAATAGATATTTACATTAACTCCCGTATCCACAAGCCACTCATTTGGATCATGGATATGGCATAGTTTAGGTTTTACAGAGACATACCCACGCTAGCCCCGAGTACCATAGTGATCATATTCACTTCTGGACTCCCGTCTGTAGCCTTAGGTTGAGCCTTCAAGGACGGACAGTCCTTCTTCCAATGGCCAACCTGATTACAGTGCCAGTAGGGTTTATTCTTTACCTTCTTCTGGATCTTGCCCTTTGTTTTCATTTTATTGTTATTAGGACCCTTTCCCTTCTTATCTTTACCCTTCGAGGTCATGAAATTGACCTTAGCCTAAATATCGACAGGAAGCACAGGATTTTATTACTTGTGTTCCTCCTCTATGGCAATTGCCACCATCAAGTCATCCATATAAATTTTCCCCTTCCTGTGTTTCAGGGTCATACCGAAGTCTTCCTACGACTTGGAGAATTCTTTTATGATGCACATTACCTGAAACTTCTCTGGAAGTTTCATTTCAGCATCCTCTAAACTATGGAGCAGGAGTAAAAACTCGTGTGCCTATTCAGAAACTGACTTTCCTTCGGCCATGGAAAATTTCAAAAACTTAACTACAGAGTATTTCTCAATACCGAGGTCTTCGGTATTATACTTTCGATCCAAGTCTTCCCATAACACATTCGCAGTCTGCGTAAACGAATAGTATACATCAAACAACGTGTTGGACAGAGCTAACAAGATGCAACCATACATATACGGTCGCGTTCCTTTCACGCGGATTGCACCTTCTGACTATCGGGTGAGGAGTTTTCCATTTCCACCGTAGGGCAGTCGGTTTCAAGCATCGAGATTAATCCTATGGTGGTTAACCAGATCTTCATGCGTTGTTGCCAACGAGAAAATTCTGTCCACCGAACTTTTCAGGCATACCTGTCATATCAACCCTCGATTTAAACATGATTTCCGATATTGTTTTATAATTGGTTCCGAAAATCCTCTCTAAGATTTTTGTTAATAGGATCAACCATGCATATATTAAACAGTAATCATACGGATTCCAATGGATTGACAGACCAACATTACAGATTATCAAGATTAATAACGTGCAATTACAATCCATTGTCCGATTACAAAAAGCAAACAGGAACCGATTAAGCACATAGAAACAAACAATCGAGCGAGATCCAGAAAAGGGTAAGCAATAAACCAATTACGACAAACAAATGAATAAAAAGATTAGATCATAGATCACCGAAGCGTCCATGAAATGGTCTGTCCTTAGAGAGAATTTCGCCCCCACAATACCGGTGCGAAGGATACTGGCGATTTGCTCTCAGGATACGACGGTTCACGGTCCTCATCCGCGCACACTGACGAGACCGTCCTCGAAAGCACCTCCAAGAACTTGCAGCCAAAAAGAAGAGGGTCGCTGGCGTGAGGAATGAGAATAAGAGCGACGACAATGATGGTGGAGTTTTTCTTGCGAGTAAAGAAAAATGACGTCGGGTGAGGGGGTATAAAAAGAGGGGCTCGCGTGCCCTAGCGCGTGGTGACCTTTGGTTTCTGAAAAACGTCTCTCAACGGGCGTGTCCCTTCGGATTCCAAAACCGCGACTAAATCAAGCCGTTTGGATCGAGTCAGATTCCCAATGTGATCGAAATAAAATTAATCCGTCTGATAAATTTAATCGATCAGTCAGATAAAACTCGCAGCAAAAGTATCGATATTCGAGATGACTCTCCCGAGCCCGCGCCCGAGCCGGGTCTTCCATTCCTCCTCTCTACTATTGCTACAAGAGCTTGGGGTGTGAACTCATATATAAGTCCACCAAAAGTTTAGAGCTCCAAGGTATGGTACTAAACTTCAACCGAAACTTATCAATGTTTCAAATTTGGGAATTCTCAACAAATACAATTTTTAATACAACAACACACACACACACACACACCCACACCCCCCCCCACACACACACATGTCAGGATTGATGGGACTGCCTCCAGAGATTCCTACGACCTCCATCCAAACATGATCGATTTAAAAAATCCTGCGACCGTTAAAAAATAACGTCTAAAGGGAGGTCGTAGGAGTCTTTGTTTCTGACGAAAATCGAATGACATATAGGAGGGACATATGGATGAATATACATGGTGATATTTTTCCAAAAAATAAAAATATTTTTACGAAAAATGGGGTGGGGGCAGCCCCATTTTTCTCATATATATATTATAGGATTTTTATTAGTTGTGCCATCAGTTATGTCCTTTTTTTCTTGGGAATATCAATTGTACCTTCAACTTTTAATCGTTCTATCACTTGTGCCCCTTCGTTAGTCTAAACCGTCAACGAATTGAACTTAACCATATTTTTTCAAACCATGGTGCAGTTAAGAGGGACATAATTGTCCAGACTTCTTCATCATCATCTTCTTCCTCCATTTGTTCCTCTTCCTTTCTCTTCATACTTTCTCTCTCTTAATTACACTTTCATGCATCCATTAAATCACTAAAATTTTTACAATTTCACAGATATATCACTCATTGTGTATCAAATGGTGAATTTTATTGGATTTTTTGGTGAGTTTTTATGAATCAATTAATAAAAAATTTATATTAACTAAACAAATGCTGAAAGTTCTCATGTTTCAACCTGCAGACTGCAGTATCTACAAGAAACTGGACCTAAGGCAATGAATAATTTGAATATTTGTTGCCACATCTTTCGATGTCAAAGATTTAACAACGAATATTATTCATTGTTATATATTTAACTACGGAAGATATGGTAATGAATATTAAATTATTTGTTTCCTTAGATCAAATTTCTTGTAGTGAGCCTCCTCCTCCCCTCCCCTTCCTCTCCTCCTGTGGCAGCTCGTTCCTTAAGATCATCCGAAGCAATGGCCTTCTCCTTTCAGTTGCGACGACAAGATGTCCCTTAGTAGAGGATGAGGTGGTGAGGCACGACATGGCTTCGGGAAGAGCTAGGGGCGGAGAGGGAGGTGCGGGGTGGAGGGGAGGTGTGGGTGGAGGAGCTCTAGGCAGAGGGGGAGGTGTAGGGGCGGCAGGAGGAGCTGGGTGCAGGGGAGGTGTAGGGGCGGCAGGAGGAGCTGGGTGCAGAGGGAAGGTATGGGGGCGAAGGGGATGTGTGGGGGGAGGAGCTTGCAACAGATGGGGAGGTGCGGGGGCGACGGGAGGAGACGTGAGCAGAGAGGGAGGTGCAAATCAGAAAACAAAATATGCCTCATAAATCAACTCACATCCGATCCAGCACGGCATACCATAGCAAATGGGTGCATGCACGTATTTGTGGTAATCCAAAATCCCGTCTAGTCTGGTCTCAAACTGATCTAAGGACTTTTGTTATATATAAGTGATAAGACATATTTCTCTCCTCCTTATGTGGGATCAAAAAGTTCCCAGACAAGATTGAAATATTCAATTAAGGAATTGAGATTTATCTGTAATTTGATGCTGCAAATCGCGGAAATGGAACACGGAAACACGATCAAATCAATCACAAAGCCGCACATATTTACAAGGTTCATCTGTAACTAGGATACATTCTTGAAAGGAGTCGATCGGTTTTCACTATGTGGAGAAAGAAGAAAATGCAATAGATACAAAGAGTCCAAATCTAAGGAGTTTATATACTACTCTCGTACAAAACAGATCCTAGCTAGACGGATCTGAATTTACATGGTATTTGATCGCGACAATACCTTGTAATAATCCATGCTTTACTATGCGACAACCGATCTAAGTTAATGACGACGAGTACGTTTTAGGAAATTACACTAGCCAATTTTATTTCCAATTGATAAACATATTTCTCTATATTTCATAATGCTATCGTTCAACTGTCACTAGTATTGCAATGGGAGGAGAATTTATGCAATTTGAAAAATCTCTCTAGGAAGGAAGGAATGGGTGATCCACTTCGATCATCCATGGCATTTCTAAAGGTTAGAAAGGTCTATTATGATATATTCTTCGGAACTTTTACACTTGTGTCCCTCCAAGTTTCTATAAATATACTTATGTTCATACCTTTTTTTACAAAATTTCACAACATTATTCTTTTTAGTAAATAGGGGTATAAGTGTACTAACAAAAGAGCAATATTATAAATTTTGTAAGAATACAGAGGCACACGTGTTACTGGGAAGAAAAGATATGTGCATAAATGTATTTTCAGAAACTTGAAGGAGCAAAAGTGTAAAAATCCCATAATATTTCTGTCCTACCTCTGTAACTAAATCCGTCGGGTATGGGCCTCCAAAAAGGATGAATTCGTGTGCACCGCTCGATCACGATCGAGCGGTCCATAGATCTACTGCAACGTCTGCTGCAGCAGACCCTGCAATAGATGATCCACTTTGTCACCGAAAAGAGTGCGATCGGCGCAAGCCTTCATCTTCCACCAGAATGATGCACACAATAATTCCATCGACAACCAAGTATATTTTTAAGACTTCGAGTAATTGACTTCATGCTTAATGTCATCCATGATAACAACAATTTTGATAAAATACATTTCTATTCTTTGTTCAAATGTTTACAAGAACTATTTAAGATTTGCGATACTATGCTGGTTATGGGGATATGTTATTTCACTCGCAAATAAGTTGACTTATTATAGTTAGTCCTAATTCCTTTGTAACTTGCCAGGCTTAGGCCGCTGGACTGTTATTGAGGAAAACTTACCTTAACAACTTGTTGGGTTTGGATCTAAATGGACCCATTGACAATCACCCAAAATGCTTATGCTCGAGTTGTCAAGTAGTAATCCCAACCACTTATAGCTCACACCCACACTTCATGAGTTTTACATGCAGGATTATCTTTGAGGGTTGTGGTGTTACACCCATACTAAAAAATGCATATTTTTCTTTATTTTTTCTTTATTTCTAGTATCGATGCTAGCAAAATGAGGTGAATTGATATTAGAATACTCCAAATATTATTTAGAGCAAGAAATTATCTATACTTAAAATCATACAAAATCGTTCCCAGATAACATAAAACTACCACGCAAACCAAAGTAATATGATCTTTCAAATAGGTCACATCGTAATTATTTAATATCCATCGACGGGTTAATTTATGAATATTCAATCATGCATGATCTCATTTTGATGGAGTAATCTCACTCTTATAGCACATTCACATTACGTGAGTGTTCGATGCTGGATTATGTTTGGGTGTTACAAAAGCTTGATTATGTCCGAGGTGATGCTCGAACACTCGAGTGCATCGACTGGAGCAATATCTGATATTTTAATTTAACTGGCATTTTAGGAAATATCAATGTTGAGTTGTCATATCGGTTAATGGATCATGGATGAGGATCCATTTATCCACTTGGATCTACTTACGTATCTCACTCCACCTTAATCATTTGATAAAAAAAAGAAAAACAAAAAAAACCAGTATTGCTATGAACCATAGGGACATCTTGCCCAAAGGTTTTCACCTTCTAGTTGAGGAGGGTTTCTACGTAAATCCTTATCTTAGTGGTGCTTGTTCTTGCGACTTGCGTTGTTTGTTTTATCGGCATGGTATTAGAGCTGAGTATGGATTGATTACTGGACATTTGTGCTACTTATTGGCACCCATCGTGGGGATGTGTTGTGTTGATTCCAGCCTTGTCAATCTATTGTGCGACTGATTTCAGCCCTCTCCTGTTTGTTCAACATGCAGTGACACTAGGTTGTTGCCCTTCTAATTTCAGGTGTAGAGTTTGTTGTCTTTGGTTTGCAAAGGTGTTTGCTATACCTGTTGCACACTAGGTGTTCGAGGAAATGTCTCAGAGTGCAGGAGCCGCTGGAACATTGGTTGCACACTAAGTGATTGATAAAACGCTAAAGAATTTCGCTATTGTTGATGCACTCAAGATGTGTGACCAAAATTCTGATCAGAATGATAAGGTGATGCCTACTTTAAGGACTCCAATCCAAATCAGACAACATACTCACATGATCAAATTCGTGAAAATTATTCGTATATGAGTATGAAAACACTAGAGAGGGAACTTCTGACAAAACTTGTACTGCCTATAGTATTGTTACCATTACCGCTCAAAAGAATCATCGGATATGCATAAGGATGAGAATAAAGAATGGATAATTGATAAGGGTGCCACTGATCACATGGCAGATGACTCAAAACTTTAGTGCTTATCAATTAACATCTGATAAAGATCATGTTGCCCTTCCTGATGGATCTCATGTAATCGTAGCAGGAAAAGAAAGTATATCCATGTCAACAAATTCGCTATTCACAATGCATTTCATGTTCCAAACACGCCTCTAAACGGTTTCCTCTGATCATTGTATGTTGCAAGACCTGGAGATATGGAAGAAATTTGGAATTGGTTTAAAGTCTGAAGGTATGTATCGCCTACCAATTCAAATGGGAGATGCATTAGACATAGCGATTTGAGAAAGGGAAAATAAGAAGCATTGTCATGGGTTGATCATACAGTGGCATAGATGTCTTGGCCATCTTCCATTCGATTATCTCAAAGAGATGTTTTGTTTATTATTCAAAGGTTTGAGTTCTACAGACTTAATTTGTCATGTTTGTTTGAAAACAAAGCACACGAGAGTGACTTAGTATGTCTCAAAGAGTAAGACAAGAGACATTTTTTATTTTAATTCAATTGAATGTTTGGGGTCCTTCTAGTGTTCCTACTTTTAATGGATACACGTACTTCATTACATTTATTGATGATTATTCTAGAAGCGCAATTATTTATTTACTTCGTGACTATGGAGAAGTTGGTAATATTGTAAAACAGATTGCTATCTTGATTGAGACAAAGTACATGGAAGTAATTAAGCGATTCAGATCTGATAATGCTCCTGAATATTTGTTTACAGACTTAAATGATATGTTTAATGATAAAAGAACATTAATGAGACTTCTTGCAGCTATACTTCTCACCAAAATGCTATGACAGAGCGAAAGAACAAACATCTTCTTGAAGCTAGTAGAGCAATTTTATTTCAAATAAACCTCCCTAAGAGATTTTGGGGAGAGGCTGTTCTCACTAGTGGATTTCTTATAAACAGGATAACTTCAAGACGACTGAACATTGTTATTCAACCAAGAGCAAATCATTTGTACTTTCTCCGAATGTTTTGGGTTGTGTTTGTTACTTTCACAATTTTGCACCTGATGCAAAGAAACTTGATGCTCAGAAAATAAAAGGTATTTTTGAGATACTTTCATACTCATAAAGGTTATAAATTCTTACATCCTAAAGATGAAAAAATACATGAAACTAAAGATGTTACATTTATTGAGCGTGGATCTTACTTCACTAAGCACTCCCTTCAGGGGAGAATGGAAGTAACAGTGAAGGGAATGTGTAGAATATTCTTCTCTTGGATGCTTATGATGAATCTACAAGTTCCTTAGATAATTCAACTAGAAATGACATAAAAAGAGTGTTGGAAGTCTTTGTCTCATCATTGGCATGAAAAAGTTTATAGCAAGAAAGATCGAGAAGAGGCCATAATGCAATTAGAGAACCCAATGTGAATCCTATTCAATCTCTGAATAATCCAAGTTCCTCCACTTCTAATACACTATAAGAAATTGGACCTAAGGCAACGAATAATTTGAATATTCTTGCTATATCTTCCGATGTTGAAGATATAACAACGGATATTATTCGTTGCCAAATGATCTTTTGTAGTTGTAATTAACAATGAATATCATATTCGTTGTTAAACGTTTATATAACGACAATTTTTTCTGTTGAATTATCCGTTAAAATTCACGCTAATCAATGTCATATTTATCAACGATTAGAAGAAAACGGCAACAAACAATCATTGTTGTATGATTCGTTGCGAGGAATATAGCAACGAATACCATTATTCGTTGTGAATTTAAAGAAGTAAGCAACGAATAATATTCGTTGTTATATATTTAACTACGGAAGATATGGCAACATATATTAAATTATACATTGCCTTAGGTCAATTTTCTTGTAGTGACAGCGATTTAATTTCTAATATGAAAGTGACTGTGAAATCGAAATCAATGACATTATTGAAGATGAGGATATTAATGGATTGATCATCCTTGAAGAGAATTCTATTGCATAGAGACGTGGACAAAGGGAGATAAACCCCCCTTCTATATATGCTAAGTGTACCAGATACCCTACTAATAGATACACTGACAACTCTAAACTTAGCAAAAATTATAAATACTTTATCTCTTTCCTTCTTCTACTGTAATTCTTGAGAATTTTCTCGAAGCTGGCTCCGGTCCTAGATGGTTTCCGGATACATACGAGGAAATGGATGCCCTTGAAAAAAAACTATACTTGGGACATTGTGGATATTCCAGATATGGTGCATTTTGTAGGTTCGAAGTGAGTCTACACCATAAAGTACAAGGCAAACGGAGAAGTAGAAATATACAAGGCTAGACTTGTTGCAGGGGATTTCAGTCAAAAATATGGTGTTAACTGCCTTGAGACTTTTTTCCCTGTAGCAAAAATGAATATGTTTATATGTGTGTGTGTGCGCGCGTGCGCTCGCGCCAGTGGGCCATGAGAGGATAGGAAAATGCTGCAAATTGAAGAATGCATTATAAAACCGGAACAATATCCTAGAGAGTGGCTTGAAAGGCTTAGAGTTGTGATGGTCAAATTAGGATATTATCAAGGCAATGGTGATCATACTCTATTTGTAAAAAAATTTCTGAAAATTAAACAGCTCTTCTTCTTATTTATGTTGATTGCATTATTATCACAAGAGACGACGAAGAGGACATAACATGCTTAAAAAGAGGGCTTGCTGCAGTCTTTTGACCTAAAGGGTCTTGGGAACTTAAAGTATTTTCTGGATATTGAATTGGCAAGGTCAAATGAATGTCTTGTTCTATGTCAAAGAAAATATGCCCTGTGTTTGTTGAAGGAAACTGGCAACTTGCACTTACGTCAATTGTGGGTAAATTGATTGAGCATCAAGGATGTAACGCAACTTGATGAAGAGTTCAAGATTCGGTACCAAAGACTTGTGGGTAAATTGATTTATCTTACTCTTATTAGACCCGATATTACTTATGATGTGAATGTAGTGAGTCAATTAATGCATGCACCTACTGATATTTACATGAAGACAACAGAGCGTGTCCTCTGCTACGTAAAAAGGGACCCTGGAAAAGGTCTCAACTTTATAAAAAATGCAAATATTGAGATTGAACTGTACACTGATGTGGATTGGGCAGGGTGCACTGATACTAGGAGATCTACAACTAGATAATGCATATTTCTTGGTGGCAACTTGGTGATTTGGAGAAGCAAACACCAATCAATTTGTTCTAGATCCAGTGCTAAAGCTGAATATAGAGTTGTGGCTACGGGTGTTGCCAAGATGTAATGGCTTAAAATAATTTTAACAGACATCGAAATAAGTTTCGAGCTCCCCATGAAGCTATTCTGTGACAATAAGCCTTCTATAAACCTCTCCAACAATCTTGTTATGCATGAATGCACCAAACATGTGGAGATTTATCGTTACTTCATCAGAGAGAGAATTGACTCCAAGGAGCTTGTTCTGTCGTACATAAAGACTGAAGATCAAGTCGTAGATGACTTCACCAAGGGGCTTTCCATGACTAGTTTTGAGAAGAATGTGGGCATGTACAATCTGTATGCCCAATTTAAGGGGGAGTGTTGAGTTGTATATGGGAAAAATGGATCATGGATGAGGATCCATTTACCCACCTGATCTACTTTGTATCTCACCCCACCTATCATTTGATAAAAAAAGGAAAAAAAAACTATTGTTGTGAGCAACAGGGACATCTTGCCCCGTGGTATTCACCCTCTATTTGAGGAGGGTTTTCACGTAAATCCTTTTCTTATTTGTGCTTGTTCTTCTTACTTGTGGTGTTTAATATATCAACAATCAGATTGGAATCTCCCAACACCTGTTGGATGAGTTTTGACCTTGATTTACAGTACTAAATTTTCAAAAATTTGCTACTTGCTTCACCAAATGATCGATAAGACCAATCTGCATGGCATGTACACTAACCTTTTCGAGTTGATAAGGATGGTGATTTTGAAGACGTTGATTAATCTAATCAAAATACATTGTGACGGAGTGAAAGATTCTAAGTCAGGTCGTAGATAAAAAGGAATCATACCTCTAGAAGCGAAGTTCAACACAGATTGTGCGAATCGAAATATATCATTCAATAGAATTATTTCACATCTTACCTTAATCCTCTGAGCGCATTATAGGGAAAAGGGAGCCAACACTCGGGGGTGTAGGTAACTACCTACACCGGACTCTTTTTTCATTATTTTTATCTTTATTTGAAATGAAAATTAGAGAATTTAGATCACTATATATCACTATAGTGTCATTCTAAATGCAACTTAATTCAGAACTTCTATCATCTCCATCAAGATTACCAAATTTTAACGGTTTTAGAATAGCTAAGATCGACCCCTCCTAGATCAATGTGTTAGAATTGTTTGTTTTGCATGAAACTTGATACACATATTCCGCTCAATATATTAAGCAAATCTTCCTAATATTTACGTCAAAAAAATCCAAAAATAATGGAAAAAATGTCGTGTAGGTAGTGTTACCTACAACTCCAAGTGTAGGCTTACGCTCCCATATATATATAATGTTCATTTTGAGATGAAATTTATATGACTCAAAAAACAAACTCAAGAAAGTGCCTTGGTAAACATAATGACAGCCTACTCTGTTGAGGGGAACACTAGTGGTGCGAAGAACACACTCTAAATCAGATCTTTGGTAGAGTGGTGATAATCATCTGCTGCTGTTAATCAGAGGACGCAATACCTTATAGATTACATGAGCACCCTTCCAGTTAATCGATGACGTAAGCCCGAGACGTTACACTTGTACCTTGCAACAAACCCATCTGAACGATGTTTTAAAATGAAAAATCCGCTTGCATCTACTACTGTTAAAAATGTTTCGGGTGTTCACCTAGGTTGAAAGGCAAACATACGGATACAAATATAGGTGTTACTTTATTTTTTTTCCAATTTTAAATATGAATACAATGCGGATATGGATTGATGGATATCAAAAAATTATGTTAACATACCCTTAGAAAATAGATACATATGTAGACAAGATAATGATTGCATGGGAATAATATTAGAAATGATGTATGGATTATACATGTATTAAATGGAGTACACATTATATATATAACAAATGTATTTATATAATAATAAATATATAAAATTCAATGAAAAAAGGTGTAAAATTAAGTTAAATATGTTTGAAGTAAATATACAACTATACTTATTTGTAAAAATGAATATACGGCAAAATGATATCCATATCCATTTAAAAACCTTCTTTTGTTCTTTCTCCTTGGGAGGACATCTCATTATCCCTACACAGGGAAGTCTGAGATATATGCTATGACACATCAATGAGGCCCATATTTCTTGCTCAGCATCGCATCACTGATGGTAAGACATAGTGGAAGAAATCAAGACTTCCTCACAAAATGATTCCCTCTCAGCAACCATCAATCCATCGCCCTCATCTGACCCACGTTAGATATTAGTCTCAAATTGTCAGCATGGCATTTTAATCAAGCCACATTCTCGCTAAGAGGGACTTCTTTCCAATATGAGATTACGATACAGCTTCAAGGATCATGATACATATGTTAAAACATATTTAAAAAATGATATAATGATAGATCAAATACAAATATATCTATATCTGTTTGCATCATTGCACCAAGTGCTGAAAAGATGTGACAACACCTTGCCTCACACCTAGGAGAGGCGATTTGCCTTGGACACTACCCAAGCGAGAGGTTAATACATGTATATGCATGCATGCTTTGTATTAAGAAATATATCTGTATGTATACATATTTTAGGTATGTAAGGACATTGTGAGTGTTGATTTCTCAATAAATATATTTGCATATTAGGGGAAGTACGTGTGTGTATGTATATATGTATGTATGTACGTATGTATATGTATGTTGTATGTATGCATATATGTATGTACGTATGTGTGTGTATCTAAACCACATACATACACATACTAACATTTAAATATGTATATACACATAGCGAGCATCTTTCTCCCATACGCACCTAGCATCTCAACTATCTTGGGCCCCCTAGCACCTAAGAGTGCTTAATACTTTTAATAACTACTTGCAACCAATCAGTAGCTAGTTTTAGAAGCATCCAATTACCACAAAAGATAAGATATACCACTTAAGTCCTATTGAGGAAGCTTCATTACATGAGCACATGGATCTTAGCCCCTATTTAGGAAGCTTGAGGAGATAATGAAGAAAAGGTTTAGACCGTATCTCAATCCCAAGGGTCCTAACCCATTGAAGAAGCTCAAGGAGGAGATAATAATCCCGTGCAAAATAGCATGCAACACATGCACAAACCTATATGCTATCAGGGACGATAAGGGTAACTCCACATGTGTTGCTTGACAGAGGGTCCTTTGAGCCACGAAGAATAAGAGATACGTGGTACTTGGCGCAAGACAACCATACTGGAACTATAAGAGCCCCAACCAAGATCAAAAATACCATGTTGAATGGGCTCCCATTTATTGGGACTTGTGAACAAATGAAGGATCTCTATTCCTTCTTGTTTGCCTTGGCCCTTGATTCCAAGCCCAAGCTCGAAATGAAAAAGAGCAGACATAGACTTCCTCTATATTTTATATATCCTTGGAGAAAGACTGACTAGGGTTAGATGGTAGAATGAGTCAACACCTATAGGTTATTGGGTAGTACTCCAAATCAAGAGAAAGAGAATAAAGGAGAGAGGATACATGAAAGTAGATCTTCCCTCTTCCTTCTTACTTTTTCAATACGAGAAATAACTCCTTGTGCCATCCAAGAATTTCAAAATTCTATTAGAATTTAGCAAGGTTAGCACTATAGATAGGGATGAGCATGGGTCGAGCCGACCCATTTAATGATCTTCTTGGTTGTCTATTTGACTAATAAAGTTGAGTCAATAATATCATAGATTCAATGACTAATATCATAGCATTCAGGTTAGCAACCTAAACCCTAAATCGATTATAAGCTACAATCACATGATCAAACATCTCCAATAATAATACTAAGGCAAGAAATTCTATTAAGAAAATTAAGCCTTTCCCGAGCTGCTTGTTGGGCAGTGGTGGGTGGAAGGTACTCCACATGCATGTGCTGCTACTCCAACCCTCCATGCAATGACGACGGCCAAGGGAGGGAGGGTGGCATGGTGAGGCGATGCAACAAGGCAATTAGGGCACGCGAGATTGTGGGGTGAGGGAGGGAGCACAGAATCAGGAGTGGAGAGGCACTCGCGCAAGGAAGGGGGAAAACCCCTTGGCAAAGGCCTACCAGGGAGTTATTGGGCTTAATAATCGCGCTTGCTGACCCTCTATCAGATCGGGCACATGGGCCCTAATTCAAGATCTCTTATAGGCCTAGCTTTCAAGCCTAATGGTTTGGGCTGAGCTAAGCCTGACCCAATTAATAAACGGGCCTAAAATCTTGGCTCAAGCCTGACCCAAAATTGTTTCGGGATCGGGTTTGGCCGAACTAATGCCAGGACAGCCCAACCCAATGCGCATCCCTAACTATAGGGGCTGGTTGGAGCATGGATTAAACCTAAGGGGCAGATTGGTGCACCAAAAAGGTATGATCTGAAACCGGGTCATAAGGTGAAAAGAAGAGTTCAATTTGTACGTCTGTTATTCGAATAACCAACGCAATCAAAGAAAGAACAACTCCTCATGTTAACAAGGACACGTTACTTCCTACTTTCTGTCTATGTACCCTAACAGTAACGAAGTGGCGACTGAAAAATTACACTACCAAAAACATCAAATTTTGTCAAATACTTCAAACCACGTCGATAATTAAGCATGAGCATAAGCTGTGAAAGTCAATTATATTAACTTCAAATTGAGACAAGTAGCTCTGATACAAAACTGCAAACTGCCACAGCAGAACTATGCAAATCTCAAAAAGCCAGCAAAAAATAGAATTACAGAGAACATCAGATGAAATAGCAGTCCTTGGCACTACACATGAAAATGATAGAAACATGTATCAATATCGAAGAAGAAAGAGAGTAGCAGTGGGCAAGATGGTGATTCATCCAATTCCTAGATACAGCACGGTGACATTACTTTTTGGCTGGCCCATTGTACATGTAGACACTAGGTCATGAAGTAATATCGCAGCCACAGGTCCAAAACCAAATAAAGTAAAACACGCGAGACAAATTAGCTTCAAATGCTACGATGAAGACCCTGGCCCAGATCCAGACTCAGACTGAAGTCTTTGACGGAGATGGCGATGCAGCATTTCCACAAATTCCTGCAGAATAGAGATCCAGCTGTTTTAAGAGAATTGTGTAGCCCAGGTCTCTTGCGATATGATTAGTGGTACTCCATAAAAATAATAAAAGAGAAGAATGCAAAATGCTTATTCATTTTCTAATTCAAGAACATGATATTACTGGGCAAAAACTACACAAATACAAGGGTCCACGTCACAAAACACAACACAGGTTACCTACTCATCTGAAAGGTAGAAAACAAGATATTCTAATTACGTTTAACATTAGATTTATCTTCCAGACGCTCATAAATTTCGCATTATCTTCCAGCCGATAATAGGCAACTTTGTGAAAGTATACTGTAGCATCAACTAGATAAGGTTACTATGACGTTTAATTACTTACATTGGCAAGGTGTTCATCATTGCCAAGAATGTCAATAAAGCTACTAGCATTTTGTTCACCGTGTAACCGACCAGCAGCCTCAAGCACAGCACGAAATATATTTCCCGCAGAATCTTGTTCTGCTATTCTCTCAACGACATTTTGAAGATCAACCTGCAATCCAAGAACTGATCCAATAAGTAAAAACTATCAATCAGTAAAAATCAAGATCAGAAGCTCCTTTTCGGAGATATCATAGACAAATACGATGAGCATTCTTAAAGGACAAGAAATGGATCAATATTCGGGATATAGATGGATGTAAGGAGGATCTAAGTGTAAATTACAGCATCAGCTGATTTACTGTATGCCCACATTTCCTTTGGTCCGGAACAACCAAAGTAATTCAATTTCCAATCGAAGTGGGCAATTTAGAAACGGCCATCCACTAAGAAAAGTGCAAGAGACCCAAAACTATGTTGTTGAATTTGCTTTCAGGCTAATTCAGAATGTAATAACCAATAGTATGAAGAAAGCATAAATCAGTTGGTCTAAGACAGGTTTACATTATTGTGGACCCCCAAACTCAAGATCTACCAACCAAATACGTTAAAACATCGTTAGAAAAATATGATCATGCCAAAAAAAGCAGCAATTACCGATGGGGTCGGAGACTATGCAATAACAACTTAGTAATACAAGAATATCTTCATGAAGCAAAAAGGAGTTTTTCCTTATTTAATATAGACAGTATATGGGCTCTTTATATAGAGCGAGTCCCACAATAAAAAAAAGGAGTAAGACTTGCAATACGACAACAAACCTTTTCTGACATTAAGTAAGATTTGCAATCATAGGAATAAAAACATGGTATCCTACTATATAAATCACTTATGATTTCTATTATGCAATATTCTCTACACTCCATCAAGCTAAGCATAAATAATTTGGCATTCTCAGCTTGGAAACACGCCTATTAGATGACATTCAATGAAGTAGCTTCACGAGGACATCAACAGTATGGTCAAGAGGATACATTTTTTGGGGGTTTTTATCAGATGTGCCCCTCTGAGATATTGCAATATCAGTTATGCTCCTACCTTTTTTGGAATATCAGTTGTACCCCCAACTTCCTGTCGTTTTATCACCCGTACCCCTTGGATTAGTTTCCGTCCATCCCCAATGCAGACGGACGTTAACTTTGGGGACAAAGTGAGAATTAAATTTTAAAGAATGGGCTGAAAAGTCCATCCCCTTCTTCTTCCTCCTCTCCCATCCTCTTCTTCTTCCTCTTCCGTCAAGCTCCACCCCTTTGCCCTAGCTCCTCCCGCCCCTAGCTCCTCCCTCCGGATCACGATGAGCACTAGCAGCGCGACACCAACGCACGTCAAAAGCTAGCTTATGTTAAAAACTTGGTGAATGACTCTTTGCTACAACAAAAGGAAACATCATAATCAAATTCTGAAAGCACATCTCTTGTTCCGATCAAATCTTCATCAAATTCTGACAAACTAAAACCCAAACACATTGAAGAAGCCTAAATGTGTCTGATCTTGTACAACCATGTCACCCCAACTTGAAGAACTTTTGGTATCCAGTTGCTCTTTCTTCTGATTTGAAGGAAGACACCATGGTATGCAACATGCCATCGTCAGTTGTGGCAAACACTGTGACAACATGAAGTTCTAGCGTGGGCGTGGCGCTAAGGTCGCAGGTGGCGGTGACACGATAGAGGAGGTGGAAGCAAGGGAGGGCGAGGTAATCAGAGGCGAGGAGGATGACCGCAATGACAGTGACGTCGAAGGCGACTGTGGCAGGGGATCGGCGACAGGGGTTGGAGTTGGGTGAACAGGAGAATCTCTTGTGGTGGTGAGGTGGACTGGAGGCTGTGAGGGTTTGGGGCGTCACCATGAGGAGGTGTGAAATGAAGTGGGGATCAACCATTAAATGAGGGGTTCAGTCTTTAGATGTGGCGGTCAGAAACAACGACAGAGGGGACTTTTGTTGGACCTAGATTGGAAGCAGCACTTGATGGACCAGTGCTCTGCAGTGGCAGAGGCATCTCTTAGGTGCTAGTGGAGGCATCTCTTGAAGGAAGTGGAGGTAGCAAGTCCTAACATGATGTCCCCTTCCCAGGACTGTTAGGTTCCTAAAAGGATTTAGGCATAATGGTTAGGATGGAGGGCTGGGTGTTGGTGACTGAACTGCGGCCGACTCTGCGACTCACTGTCGGAAATTAGAGAATAATCCCAGGTGCTTTCATGCTTGGTGGAAGGGCATCTCGCAGATGCATGCATGGACTGCTTAATGGGATGCCAATGTGTCGGGCAAGAAAATCGAGCCTCCATGTGTCAGAGGGAAAGTTTCAACTTCTCTAGTTCGATGGGTGATGACATTGACGGAGGATGAGATCCGTGCAACCTTGCTGGGGCGGACAGCAACCCTTGCCGGTGTCATCAAGCTCACAATGAAGGCACGTATGCAGCAATATGCCCTCAGAGGACAACTAATAAGGATGGGTCAATCGTTTTTTTGAAGTTGTAGTTCAGTTTAGTTGTTTTATAATTCCTGGTTAAACTTGGACTGCATTTTCATGCTTATTCAGTCTTTCGCTTTTTGTTTGTAATTAGTATGTAAATGAGGCCCTAATAGTAAAGTAGATTGTGGACTTGGACACTCATATGATTGTATATTTATTTGCGTGAAAGTATATTGTCAGTTTGATGTGTATGTATGTTGTTATTGATTGGATAACCTACATTCGAGGTGAATGAGATGCACACATGCCATCACCGTTGGATTAGGATCCAACAAGATGAGTCCATAACATATGATATCAAATCCCAATCATATTATTAGGTTCATCTTATTATCATGATGAACTACAACCTTGAAACTCACAAGCTGATTTTTAAAATATTTATGAAACATGTATTCATTAAAGTAACAAACAAATTCTTGGAGAACATTATATAGAGTGCTCGAAACAAAAGAAGCTTGAGTTTTTTGGAAAGAAAAAAGAGCTTGCCCCGTATAGGTGTGTGCCCAAAAACTTCACCATTTATCACCAAAAGAAGTTATTACAATCCCAATGTATGTAACTATGTATACATATTTGAGAATTACAAGTTCCGGCTCTCACTCAGCGCATTGGCGTGCGCCAACACATTCTCAACATAGAATCGATCATGCCCAGAGAATAAGTCATTCCTTGCATTCCAGAGCGCCAATACAGCCGCCAAGATCCTCGATCTGACCTTTCCGTGCCGCACCAATTCACCCCAATGGAGGTCCAAAAGTTTAAGGCATTGTCACTAGTCACAACGCTATTATCATAGCGGTTCCATATCTCCTTAGAGCTACCATAGTCAAAGAAAAAGTGATCCACATCCTCCGCGTCGTCCAAGCACCTAGGACAACTAGTATCCACCCCTTGAATAATGTGCGTAAATCTATGTTTCATTAATAGTCTGCCACTCCTAAAAAAGCCATAAGAAAACTTCAACCCGAGTTGGCACCTTCCAGTACCAAATCCATTTGCAGTCAGCCAAGCATCCGCTAAGGTCGAAAGGTATGGGCCCCCTCAAACCTCTATAGACCGTATCGATCGAGTAAGCCCCATCACGCCATCACCATCGATCATGCTCGTCCGTTGGCCCAGTCACACCCTCAAGATACCAATACATTGAAAAGCTCCTCCACCTGCTGCTCTGAAAGCTTTTATCTGAACCGAGGAAAAAAGGAGTGTCGTCCACCCCCACCCCCAAGCATCCACCACCAAGCATTCCAGATGCATCGCCATTGCCTTCAGACGCGGAAACCTCTAAACCAATACACCACATCACTCCAATCGTCTGTCCAAAAAAGAAAATTAGTGTCGTCAACAATCACCGGTCTCAGAAATGTCCAAATCTCCTGTGCCACACTGCATACTCCTCTTCAAAAAAAGGATTATTTCCCACCATAGTCCCCATTGATTGGGAAAGATAAGCCATGCTCGTAAATTCTTTTGATGAGCTTGCAAACCATGCTGTCAAAATCACCCCAAATGCAGGCAGCCCGTCATCCAAGCAGTGCCTTGTTCATCTCTTTCACACTTCGAACCCCCAGTTCCCCATCGCCCTTCGGGCACGAATCCATGCCCCAGTCCACCAAAGGCAAACCACCTGATTTGCCCATCAAAAGATCAGAAGAAGCGTCTCATGATGGACTCGATCATCTTCCTCACTCCAACCGACACCACGTTTGTGGAGAGGAAAAAGATCGGGATAGCTGACAGAATAGACTGCTGGAGAACTAACCTACCACTCCCGGAAAGTCAAGCAGACTTCCATCCAACCAATTTCCTCTCTACCTTCTCAAAAACCGACAACTATTCTATGACCCGCATTCGGTTGGCAACCAAAGGCACACCAAGATAACGTACGGGAAAGTCTTTACGAGGCAATCATAGCCATCCCTCACAAGTCTCAATCTCAGCTTCTGATAAGCGAAAAGGGACGAATTCAGATTTATTCATGTTCAACCTTAAATCAGATATATCACCAAACATGTCCAGCACCATCGATAAAACCCTGCAACCGGCAACACCTTCCTCAGCAAATAGACTCGTGTCATCAACGTATTGGAGAATGGGAATGCTCATCCCATCCACCGAATAGCCTTTGCAAAAACCCTCAGCAATAGCCTGATCAATCATAACTGACAGTGCATCAGACACCAGAATAAAATGCAATGGCACAAGAGGACAACCCTGTTGAACACCTCATTGTGGCTGAAAGAAACCCCCGCTTGGCTGGTCATTCGTCAGCAGAGCGCATGATGCAGTCTTCACACACCTCTTCATCCAAGAAGTCCAGAAATCCGGAATTCCCGTCTGTATAGGGAGGCCCACAGAAATCATCAGTCAACACAATCATAAGTCTATGAAAAATCAACCTTCCATATCACACCCTTCACCTTCCTCATGTGCCACTCTGTCACAATCTCTGAAGCCATTACCAAGATGTCCATCAAAAAATAATATACTTCATCTCAAGTTAATTGATACTTCGAAAGAAAGTTGAGGACATATAAGAGATACCAACACTAAAATCTTTTACTGATACCTCTTCCTATTTGTCTTCTTAAGGGAAGCCGTTTCTTGGGACCTTGTTCCCACTACCTGAAAGCAATTGGTTCTGTAGGAAACCCACAGAGAAAAGTATCCAAGTACTCCTGTAATTTTTGAAATAAGTATATAACATGTGTACAAAACCTCTCAAAATCATGAATAGTTTATTCCATAAGCACCAATATAAGACCATCCTTATTTTTCTTGATCCTTATTAACCTCTTGTTTAAACGTATATACCACATCCTCATCTCATACCAATATACATATATTCCCAGTTCAAACTCATATAATATCTATTTGTTGCACTGCTACACTTATATCTACACAAGTACACATCTTTACGAGTATTAAAATACATTGATATATTACTCAATATATCATTTCAACATGTCTCAAGTATTAACATCGCCCCTGATCTTCCTGTTGCTAAGATATTATCAACATATCATGAAATATCAACGATATGTTGACTTTTATTTGTCGATATCAACGAAATTTGAAGTATTTAAGGAAGGATCGGCAAAGAAAGGAGAAGATCCACATACTTCTTTTTGAAGAGATCATATGAACCACGAATCTGTCCGATTGACTAATGTTTCAATTAATCCAACCAATTAGATAGACGATCTATCTTTCCAAGATCAAACTTACCAAGTCAGTTGCAAGACTACAAAAAAGACGCATCTTTTCCTGGCCTCCTCCATTCTTTTTTCGTGATCCTTGCATAAAGAATTGAAAGCAAATAAAATAAATAAGTTGCTCAGTAAGTGTAACAAGTCTGGCATTCTAGGTATCGGGGAAATTTTCCGTTTTTAAGTAATGACCGGGAGCTAATACCAGGGAGCTAATACCTTTCAATCCTCAAGTTGGCATCTTGTTTACCACTATTTTCTCATCTTCAGTCATATTCTCAATTAAGAGAGATTTCTTCGCATAGGGATGGTCCCTCAAATTAATCATTCTAAATTCAGAGACTCCTTTCCAAATAGACTCCTCATCATAGATCATCGTCTGATTTTGAGATTTCTGCATGGTTTTAGGTGATCTCTCAACTCAAAACAACTTAGATATTCCTTTTCACATTATCTACGGCATCCAATAATGAAAAGACATTCATGACAAGGAGAGGAATTACTATCATTCCATATCGAAGAAGATGAAGATCAAAATATGGTCCAGAAAAACTAAAAAAAAGATAAATCGAAGATGCATATACTCACCTTAAATAAATTCTTAATTAAATAGTCCTCAATCAATGTAAAATCAAATATAATTGTCGACTGATCTCCAAGATAGGGAATCATCGTGTAGATCATAGGACAAGCTATATACACCTCAAATTCGTCAAGGGGATCCTAGAGGATGATGAAGCAATCGTCTATACTGTCACACCCCTAAATTTCGTGATCAAGTGCAGAAACGGTAGCGGATGCACAGACATGAGCAATGGAGCATACTTCAAGAGGAGTCTGGAGTGAGTGGTTATCCACGGAAGTCTTAGAGACTCGATTGTACCTGGTAATATAGAAGAGTCGCAGGACACTGACGTTGAGGCAGATTGTCGTGGAACTTATAACAATGAGAGCACGAGTTCAGACAATAGTTCATGACATGATAGTGGATGCACATAGCAGTATGTATGCAGGCGTAATAGGGCAGTATGCGCGGACTTTGAGTAATGAGATGCGGTCACACAGATGTACGCACGAAGGTGCATGGTATCGATAGAGGTATGTGACAATCCAAGGAGGCATGGAGTGCAGTAGGTGTTAAGTACAAGCATGGGTGAGCATACTCGATAGTACACGTACGATAGTGGTCTGAAGGTCACGATAGTGAAGTTTTGGTGGACTTCCAATTAGTATACGAAGAGCCAAGGGTTTACTGCACGAGGGTATGGAGACCACACGGTCCCTTTGGCACAAGACGAGGTACTCGACATCACTTGGTGGTGTTAGTAAAGTTGTATCAACATGGCATTGGAGCACACATGTGCTGATGATTGGGCGAAATATGTAGCATTATCCGTGAGAAGACGAAAGGACAACCAAGGAGTCGAAGAGGCAAGCACATGAAAAGTTGCCGTGAAATGGGCTAGAAAAGATAACTCCTATATCTTTCAATAAATCAAGTTTCACATATGATGCTCCAAGATTTATTTTATTATAACCGCCTTCTTCGCTTCTCTCTCAGGGATGTTTTCTTTCCATTTGTTCTTGTGGACACACTTCCTTTTCACACTGGCTTTCTCTAATGCAATGATTTCTTCTCATCCGAAATAGAAAAATCAAACAGAACATTAAACGGCTTGCAAAAAGGAACTGCAGACAAGTCTAATCAATGCCCTCCATGTATTAGAACAGTTCTCTCATATCAACAGAACATGTGTTTCTAAGACTTCAAACAGAATCTACATTTTACATATTAGAATGACTATGGTATTTATCAATAACAGATATAGTTTTCAAAGTAGAATATGGTCTACTAGTAGATTAACAATAAGGAATACGAAAGGAGGAAGTACATATGGCCACATTTTGACAAAGCTTGATAACCACTTAAATAGTAAGGACTAAACATGACTACGACATTAATTACTAGTTATACCTGACATGATTCTTCCTAGATAATTCATTTATGAGATAATATCATGGGTGCAATAGCACTCTTTCCTTAAATATAAACAATGATGACAGGTTCAGATGTGATCCTCATGGAGTTCCATCACTTGGGTAAAAAGAAGTTGCAGTATTGCTAACAAAGAAGCAATGTGTACCGTATCCTTCAGATAGTGTTTACCACCACATCCAATTATTTCTGATGGTAAGGAAACCCAATTGAAGAGTTTTGTTTCACGATGAGTTCAAGGACAAAGTTAAGTTGCAAGATTTACCTTGCATATAATCAATTGCTTTTCTACAAAGACCGAGGAACACAGAGATATCGCGAAATGAAGTCCAACGAAGTCCTAGGTGTAATCCTACTTAATTGAAGTTCTGACCAACTATGACTCAAGCCATCATAATAGTGGACAAGAATCCTTGATGTCATAGAACAAGAATCCCTCTTATTTACATGTAAAATGGTCAATTCATTGAACATGCCCAGAAGGAAGCCGAGGAGGCAAAAGTCAGTAGTCTAATGTAGTAATAAATGGCTTGAAACACAATCTCGCCTGATTGTGAACTTCTATACAGAAAGAAAGCTGACCTGACTATTTGTAACGCTCAAAATGCCACCTCTGTTATTGCTCCGAGATCTTGGCACGGGCGTAGACCGTGAAGGAGTTGACTGACCCATACCTAACATTTGTGATACAGCAGGCATCATCTGCTGAACCATCCCCGAAAAGACACCCCCAAGGTTGGCATTTTGAACCTCAACCTCTTGAGAGCTTCCCTGTGCAGCAGATTTAGTTGTGCTTGTGCTATCTTTATCTACCTTCTGTTTAGGACTCTGGGATACAAGTGACTGCAGAACCTGTTGACCCTTCGCAATTAGCTGCTTGTTGTCAGCACCATGAGTACCAGCATGAGGAATTGCATTCTTCCCACTAGAAACAGTCCTTTTAGGCCGTCTCTGAAAATATAATTTGAAATATTAGATAAAAAACCTGAATGAAATAAAAAATTAGGTCAATGGTTAATCAAGTAAAACTCAGGCTGAACACAAGTGCTCCTAAAGTTAGAAGTGTTCAAAAATACCAACGGGAATGCTTAAGAGGAGAATAACTCGCCATTGGCTGAAGACCGCCAAGTCCTAAACCCAAAGGAACAGATTCACCACTGTCACTGGTTCTGCTGGATCCAGAAGCATGTGGGAGGTCATTAATTATGGGATTATTAGTATGTCCATCTAAGTAGCTTTCTTCACTAATAGAGCTGGATGTTGGCACCTTTTCTTCTGTAAGACCATCCCTGGTAACTCCGTCAGAATCTACAACTCCACCAATGCAACTCTGCTAAACAATGACATCATTATTGCCATAAATACCAGTAATAAGTTTGACCTTCCCAAAACATCTTATCACATACCAAATTTACCAAGCCACTCACATTTAGGTCACCAGCTCCTGATGAGCTGGAATCTAGGTCCTGTGAGATACAATTACCCCTGTTCCCAGCCTCAACAGTTGCCTTGTTTTCATGAAGACAACTGCCATTCTGTTCACCAGCTACTGATGAGCAGATATTTGAATCTTGCAGGATAGAACTACGAGCATCCACGGTTTCCTTATCTTCAGAAAGTGAACACATTTTTATAAGAAACGGGTGAGTAAGTATATACATAGAGGAGTGATAAAAAAGTATATGGATCAATCATGTGATGAACAGTATTTGAATGAAGATGGTACTCATTTCGAAAATGCACAGAGAAACAGCCAACCTGTTTGTGCTGATAAACTCTGACTTGTGTTGCCACAAACACTGGCAGCACAAGATGCATCCTCAGATATAGCCGACGAACTAACAGCAGGCTCTGCTGTAGCACCTGTTCTAGAGAGAGACTGAGAAGTATCATCACGATTATTTCTCCGAGATCGATTGCCAGAATGTAGCAAATTAGGACCCAATAAACTCAGCCCATCCATGCTGACAATAGTTGCTGCAATAGTACTCATATGAGCTGCAAGACCAGTGAGGAGACATGTTTTACATATTAGTGATTCTCACCTGATGGTAGAAATCTTGTATTAGGATTAGCTGGATGAACGGCACCAGAGCCTTGGCCACCAGTTGTGCTGGTGCGAGAATGAGAAGGGATAGCTGCAACAACAGTTCCGGATTGCAAAACTCGCGTCAGACCTGATTCTCCTCCGCTCCCAAAGTTTATGATGGGCAACCCTGAATTTGCAGGTTGTCCACGTGTAACTTCTCCTAATGTAGAGCCAACAGGAGTTCCAGCAGCAGAAGAGTTTCCTGAATCAAAGAGACCAGGAATAACAATCAGAATATTAAAAAAAACCAGCAGGCTCTCATTAGACTACCTCCAAGAACTTAAAATAAAAGAGTTGCTTGCCAGCATGAACATGGATGCTGATATTTCTTGGAGTATCTCCAAGCACAACAGCTTCAGGAACACCAATGTTAACTGGGGGAGAGGGAATGCCAAATATGGGGATAGGTGGATGAGAATTAGGCTGAAAGAAATCCCATTCTTAGTCAAGGAAAACACAGATAATTTATTGATGTGTATTAACAAAAGCATTTAACACAAACCTGAACCATCAAGGGATTGGGCCCAGAAGCATTTATGTAAACTGCAGGCCCAGAATTCACCATTGGTTCTACCTGTTTTGTATTAAAGACATAATAGAACACTAGATTATAACCAAAGAAGCTATCCAACCTGTCCATAAAATCATAAATGACATACCGGAGGCTCCCCCATGCGCACTGTGGAAATTGTACGACCAAGCTCCAACAAGAGAGATCCCAAATGCTGCATACTTACTCCAACATGCATTGCTTCAGCCTGTATCTGCCCTCGAACTGCAAGCTCTGACGAAGCCCTTCCTCTTTCTAAATGTCCAGAAAGATGCTGTCAAACAGAGTATAAATTATTAATCTTTTAGAAGATTGGTAAGAAATACTTCTGTAAGCCATTGCATTAGAAAATATTCTGAAGGCCAGGTAAAAAATCTTGGAGTCACAAACCAAAGGCAATCCGGTTGCTTAAGTGGATATGCATATCCAGGCCAATACCTAGAAGCCTAACAAGGAAGCAGTTCTTTTACTCATTTGTATCTTTTTTGGCTACTTGGGACTTCTAATTTAACGTGTGTACTTAATTATGAACTAAGAATTTACAATAATCATGTGAATATACTGGTTTAATTATTATATACTTGAATGATATTATGTGAGCATCTACGTTATAAGTGAATGTAATAATTTAATTATAGATTACTGAATAGAATTATTCATGTTTCATGTTCTATGTGAACGTGCTAACTTATTTATTAGTTTATGGTATAAGTTGTACTTTATGTTATATGTTTTCCTTGGTTGACTATTAAATAATTTGATTGAACATTATATCCCATGAACAACCAGCATAAAACAGTCGGAAATAACTTCTTAAATAATATTTTTCAAAAAAAAAATACTATTAGGAAGTTGTCTCATGACAGTCGGATTTTTCAACATGGATTTAAGCAAACATATAGATTCGTTGGGGTGTTCCTTATTTGCGACGCGTTGCATCGCCCGAATGCAATGAAAAATTGACAAGGGCCGCTACATCGCAGCCTGGATGTAGTTCAAAATTTGCAAGGGTTCTCGCATGAGAAATGCATGCGGGTAAATATGCTAGTTCCGTTGCATCAACGCCCCGGATGCAGTCCAAAATTTGCAAGGGTTCTTGCATAATTGACGCATGCGAGTAAAGAAGTTAGTCCAAAAGAGATTGCAAAGGAAGTTGTGAATTGGTAGTTTGGAATATCGGTACTTTAACTGGAAAATTGATGCAGTGGATACGATGAAAATAAGGAAGATTCATATACTATGTCTTCAAGAAACTTTGATATTCAGGTAAAGATAAGGGCAGAAATGGTGTTGGAGTGGTTGTTCCTAAGAATTTGAAGGATTGTGTGGTTGAGGTGCGAAGATCTGGAGATTGGATTATTTTGCTAAAATTGGTGCTTGAAGAAGAAATTCTGAATATCATCTCAGTTTATGCACCACAAATTGGTTTTAGATGAAAGGATTAAACAAGCTTTTTGGAAGGATCTGGATAAGATTTTACAAGGAACCCCACAAAGAGAGATGATTTGCGTAGGTGGAGATCTTAATAGACATGTGGGAAAGATGCTTTCAGGGTATACTGGTGTTCATGGAGGACATGATTTGGAGATTAAAATGAAGGACAAGTCATTCTGAATTTTATAATGGCATATGATCTTTTCATAGCAAACACTCTCATCAAGAAGAGGGATGAGCATTTAATTACCTATAAGGGTGACCCAACTAGAACACAGATAGATTACTTTGCGTTGAGGAGAAGAGATCAGTTGTGTTGTAAAGACTGCAAAGTAATCTCATGAGAGAGTTTGATAACCCAATATCGCTTGTTAGTCTTGGATGTGCAAATAAAAGGACTGGTAAAGAAAAAAAAGTTCCTAAGATCACTTGAACTAGATGGTGGAATCTTCCACTGAAGCAACCAAGCTTCAGGGAGAAGGTTTTAGAATACCTATCTTGGGATTCTACAAAAGTGCAATTGAAATGTGGGAGGCAGTAGCATCTTGTATCTGAAAAATAGCCAATGCTAGGTGAGTCAAAGATAGGAACTCCATATCAAAAGGCGAATGGTGGTGGAGTGAAGGGGTGCAAGAGAACAAGGAAGGACATATCGATATCGACATCATATCGATACAATGTCGATACCGATATATCGCCGATATATCGGCGATATATCGACGCATATCGCCGACATCATGTATCCATTGTTCTATTTTGAGATGTCGATACCCGATATATCCATATTGGCAATATATCGGTGACTTGTCGATACCGATATATCGCCGATATATCGCGATATGGCGATCCCTGCAAGAGAAGCTAAAAATCATAAGAACTTGCTTTAAAGCTACATCTAAGGATAGAACAGAGGAAACTGTCACAAACTACAAAATAATGAAGAAGGAAGCAAAGGAGGCTGTAAGCAAAGCTAAGTCAAAAGCTTATGAAGTTTTATATAAAAATCTCGACTCTAAGGAGGGCTAGGAAGATATATTTAATTTGGCCAAAGTAAGAGAAAGAAAGACCAACGATCTTTCTCAAGTGAGATGCATTAAGGACGAGGAAGGTCACATACTTGTTACTAAAAGGATATGAAGACCAGATGGGAGCAGTACTTCCATAAACCTTTCACTAGGGAAGGAAATAGAGAGACCACTTTGGCAATCTAGCTAGTAGTGAAAGTTACTTGAATTGTGTAAGCTATAGACGAATACAAAGAAATGAAGTAGAGGAGGCTTTGAAGGTTATGAGCAATGTTGTAAAAGTCACCCGACTAGCCCGACTAGTAGGTTCGACTAGTCCAGTCACTAGTGTGGCCGACCGAGTACCGACTAACCAACTAGGTCCACTAATCAACCAATTTTTGTTTGGAGATACCATATTTTTTTTACTTTTTTAAAAGCAAACTTATTCTAATAAACGTAATGTTTTATTTAAATTCAAATATTTCTTTTGATTCATTATGATAGTAAATATATATATATATATATAAATTTATGTAAATATATAATAATATATGTATAAAAAAGATTTATGTATTTAAAAAATCAAAGCCAATTAAAGTCCAACTAAATTCGATTAATCACCCGACTGCCGATTAATCCTTAGTCTGTGACCTTACCGACCGAGTACCGACTACCGACTTTTGCAACCTTGTTATGAAGCATGGAAAAGGTGTAGAACCGGATGACATCCATGTAGAAGTATGGAGAGTTTTGTGGGAGTGTGGTTTGACTTGGCTTACGAATCTATTCGATGTTATTTGGCGAAGCAAAAAAATGCATGTAGATTGAAGGAGTAGCGTGGTGACTCATTACAAGAATAAATGAGACATTCAAAATTGTTCAAATTACAGATGTATCAAGTTGATGAGTCGTACTATGAAAAATTGAGAACGTGTGATCATGGTTTGAAAAATCGCGCCTCGAGGCGCCCGAGGGCGTACGCCTCGAGGCGAGGCGCTTAGAAACCGTTCCGAGGCGAGCGCCTCAGGTTGCATATAAAAGGCGTGCGCCTCGACTGGCAAGGAGTTGAGAGGCGGGGTGTAAGGTGAGGCGCACCAGTGAGGTGTTTTTGGGATTAATGGGCCACGTGCAAAGCACGTGACCCACTAAAGGCTAAGTTGAATCCCGACTTCTTCTTCTGTAGGGTCGTACCCTAATTTTTTTCTCAACGCAGCGAAGTCCAGCCAGTGCCGCCGTGCCCTTTTCTCGAACTTCTTCTCCACCATCGCCGGCTCGTCGGCGTCGCCTAGCCTCCCGTGCCTCTTCTTCGGCAACCGCGGTGCACACAACATCCGCGACATCGCTTGATTCGCCTCCAGCTGCTTGGAGAATACCCTGCAAAGTAGTTGCGCCTCCGCCCAACAAACAACAGTATTTTTTCTTTTTCATTTAAATAGTATAGATCATTTTAATAAGTTTGATAAATTTCTGATTTATATAACAAATTTCTGATTAGGTTATAAATTCTGTATATAAGAGATTTCTGATTTATAAATTCTTTATATAATATATCAGTAACTTTTTTTATAAATTTTTTATGTAGCATTTCTGATTTAGGTTTGTAGTAAAATTCTATATGATTATTATAACTTATAACACAATTTATAAATCTGTTATAATATAATTTAAAGTAGATTTAGGTACATATAAATCTCATTTAGGTTATAACAAAATTGTTATAAATCTGATTAAGGTTATTTAAATTCTTTATAACAAATTTTGTTGTTTAATTGTATGATGGTTGTTTAATTCTGTTGCTTGAAATCATAGAGATGCCGAAGTCAAGCAAAGGCCAAAAGAATTCTGAAGGCGGCCGGAATGATCCCGTATGGAAGTATTATGTTCAACTTGAGATGTACGAGGCTAAAAAAGGTAAAAGATATGTGTATGTGCAATGCAATTTTTGTGCCAAGAGGATTACCAGTGGAGTTGCTAGACTCAAACATCATCTCGCGAAGACCGGAAAAAATGTGAAAGGTTGTGCGCAAGTTCCCACTGAAGTGTTGAATGAAATAAAGGTTATATTATGATCTAACAAAGAGAAAAATAGAAGAGCAATGATGGAGATGGAAGAATTATGCAGAGCGGGTAGCTTTAATATGCAAGGTCCATTCGGTGGTGACAATCAAGTAGTCACCCCATCTGGATCTAATAACATGAAGAGGGTAAGGGGTCCCATGGATTTTTTTGTTACCGACCCGTCACCATCGGGAAGCCCAAGTCCTACAACTACGATTGGGATGAGTGATCATCAAAGTACATTGAATGAGACATGGAAGAAAGAGAAGAGAACTCGTGTCTGTCGTGCTATCTCGGCAAATCCTTCTTTGAGAATGGGTTGGCATTTAACTGTGCAAGTAGCCCATCATTTTCATCCATGCTTCATGCTGTTGGCTCCTTTGGGAGAGGATTGAAGCCACCATCTGCTTACGAGCTAAGTAGTTGGATTTTGAAAGAAGACGTGAAGAGTATTGGGGATCTTATGAGTGAGGCAAGAGCTTCTTGGGTAGAAACTGGCTGCAGCATAATGTCAGATGGTTGGACAGATGTCAAAGGTCGTTCTTTAATCAACTTCTTGGTGAACAATCCGAAAGGCACTTGGTTGTTGAAGTTCGTAGATGCATCCGACAAAGTGAAGAATGCAACCTTACTATTTAACTTGTTGGATGAGATTGTGGAGGAGGTCGGTGAAGGCAATGTTATGCAGGTTATTAAAGACAATGCCTCCAATTACAAGGCTGCAGGACAAATGCTGATGGAGAAAAGGAAGAACATTTACTGGACTCCATGTGCAGCCCACTGCATAGACTTGATGTTGGAAGACATATTCAAATTGCCTCTGCCTGCCTCCGTGTTCAAGAAAGCAAAACGGATTATCAATTACATTAATGCTCATGGGTGGGTTTTGACCATGGTAAGGAAGCATATAGGAAGAGATTTGGTACGACCGGCAACCACGCATTTTGCTACAGCTTTTCTTACATTACAGAGGTTAATGAGCATGAAGGATCCTCTAGAGTCTTTTTTTACTTCCAGCAAACGGAAGAAGAGTCCCTATGCTTCTAAGCTTCAAGGGAAAGTATATATCAAACAATTTTGAGAAGCAAAAATTTTTGACCTGGTGTTTCCTATGTTATAGCAACAACGAAGCCATTGGTTATGGTTTTGCGAATGGTGGATGCTGAAAAATATCCACCACATCTATGAGGCCATGGATAGAGCTAAGGAAGAAATAGCAAAAGCATTGAGCAATGATGAAACAAAGTACAAAACATTGTGGGATATTATGGATAATAGATGGGATCGCCAGCTTCATACTAATTTGCATGTTGCAGCATACTTTCTCAATCCCCAATGTTAATATGAGCCGACATTTTCCAAACATTTTGAAATTAAAAGAGGCTTGTTTGATTGCATAGGGAGGATGATAAATGACAAGCCTACAAGGGAGAGAATTGATCTACAGATTGATGCTTTTAAGTATGCTAAAGGTTTTTTTGGATGGGAAAGCGCAAAAAGTATACGCAAGAAGAGGAGTCATGATTAGTATTTAAGTTGTTTTATTATCTTATAATTGATTACTATTATTTAATTTTACCCTTAATTGTGAAATATGACATTTTCAGCGGAATGGTGGTCTCAATTTGGGGGCGAATGTCCCGAGTTACAAAGATTTGCCATTCGAGTATTGAGTTTGACTTGTAGTGCATCAGGGTGCGAGCGCAACTGGAGTTCTTTTAATCAAGTAATATTTTATAATATTAATAACTACATTCCATTAAGATTTATGATACCATATTTATTGATATTGAAAATATGGCACTATGTCCACACAAAAAGAAGGAATCGACTCACACAAGCCAAATTGAATGATTTGGTCTACGTGATGTTTAACCTAAAGTTGAAGCATACAGAGATTAGGAGAAAAACCATGGAGGATCCTTTATGCTTGGATGATATGGATTCTGGTGATGAACGGGTATCGGAGCTCCAAAGTAGTGACTTCGAAGCATTTCAAGAACTTGATGCAAACATTCCTATTGAAGATGACGTTGTAGAAGTTGAGGATGAAGCCGATGGACGAGGCGATTCACATCGGAAGAGGAGGAAGGACAAAGGTAATGGCTACTTATTATGATTTATGAACATACTATGTTATTTTAAACACAACAAAGTTAAGTTAAGTAACATTGGTATTATTTGATTTAGGTAAAGTTGTGGTGGATGTTGAGGAGGAGGAGTTTCAGGATGACGAAGTTAGCGATGAAGGGGAAGATGAAGCAAGATTGAAGTATATGGACGACTCATTGGATGACCCAATAAGCAGTAGTTCTTCAGATGCCGATCTTTTTGCAGAGCTTGGAGCCAATGTCAATGAGCATGAGCCTTCGGAACCCCCAGAACCTTGATTAGGAATTTAGGATACGTCGAAGCTACCTCTCTTAGTACATCTATGTGTTTTTTGAACTATTAAGCATGCATTAGATGTAGAAGTATAATATTTGAACTTATATCATGTTTTGTAACCATTTTAATCCTTTTTCTTAAACTTTTAGAGTTTTACATTAACACACAAGCATTCTAGCAGCGATGTTTGTTACTATTGGTTTTGAGAAGTTATTTGAAATATGCTTTAATTGCTTTGGAACATTGGAAACTTATTAGATAATATTATCTTACTAATATTATTAGAACACGCGTTTTTAAATTACATATTTTGGGTTGTAATATTGAGGCTTACGCCTCAACCGCCTTGAGGCTACGCCTCGCCTCGATTACAGGGTAACCGCCTCGTTCCACTTTTCATTTTTTTAAACCTTGCGTGTGATTGAAAGATGGTTGAGGCAAGTTTTCAAAGTAAAAGAAAACTAAGGATGCAAAAAACGGCTTTAAACGCATGCGGCCTCCAACCAAACTGACTAACAAAAATCGACTCATATGTGGGCCGGGCGTTTAAGCGGCGTTAAACGACCGCTTAAAAGGTCGTTTAGTCGTCCGTTTAAATCACTTACGAAAAATAAAAAAAACCGATGGTCCGAACCTAACCCTGTAAACCCCCCACGCCATTCGAACCTCGTCCCCCATTCCCAAACCCCTGACGCAAACCCTACCCTCTCGCCAGCCCTCCGCCTCCATAGCCCTCTCGCACAACTGACCTCTCGCACAGCCCTCCGCCACCTCTTGTTACCCGCACAGCCCCGACGCCTCTTCAGAGCCGCGCGCGCACAGCATCCCCGCCTCTTGCCGCACACACAACCTTGTCGTTCTTGCTGTTTGGAGCCCCGCGCGCGCGTCCCGCACACCCCTGCTGCAGTTGAAGCCACACTGCCTTTGAGCCCCGTGAATGCGTCGCGCACAGCACTGTTTGTTGCTGTTGGAGCCCTCGTTTGTTGTTGTCAGGTTAAGATAATATTAATACTCATTTTGTATATTTATGTCATCTTGTGTATTATCTTAAGATCAATTACTTTGGATATAATTGCATGTTATTTGTGATTTCTTCGAATGCATTAAGATTTGTCATTAAGTGATGTCTTCATTCTTATAATGTTATTCATGTTGATATGTAATATATAACATTGGTGAATAGGTGTAGTCCCTGAGTAATAGATTGACACTCAACTTTCTGATCCTATCACAGGTAGTGGAATGAGGACGGATGCCATGTGTTTTATTCCACAAGGATCTACAGATCCAGGATGTAAGTTTGGTTATATGCTTACAAAGGATGATCAGAATACAATTGTTTGTAAACTTTGCATTAAAACCATCAAAGGTGGAATTTATAGACTCAAGCAACATTTGGCTCATATTCGTGGACAAGTCTCTTCGTGTCCCAAGGTTGATGAAGAGATCAAGAAAGAAATGAAGGAATATTTGGGTGGATTATTAAAGAGAAAAGCTAAAAAGATGAAGGAAATCGATGATCTGAGGAATGATGTCGATATCATGGGAGGTGATGTACCAACAATGGGCTCAACAAAAGAGCCTCGCATGCTTGAGTCAATGAATGAGATAGTTGCTCAACGACAAACAACAATCAAGGATGCATTTTGTAAGGATCAAAGGAAACGGGCCATAGCATATGTATGTCGCTAGGCTTACAAAGCAAACATTCCATTCAATGTATTTTCAAATGAAAGATTGCCATAAAGCATTTGAAGCAATTGAGCAATATGGTCCAAGACTCAAACCTCCAACTCGTTATGAGATGTTCGTTCCACAATTGAATAAGGTGGTTAAGGATGTCAATGATGCCCTAGCACCACAGAGAAATGTGGATAAGTATGGGATGCTCTATCATGACTGATTCATGGACTGATATCCGTGGTAGAAGTATTATGAACTTGTGTGGGAATTGTTCATGAGGTACAAGTTTTTTGAGATCTGTACACTCTTCTGATGAGCCACACACTGTTGAATATATTTTCAACTTGGTAGATGAATGCATCCAAGAGGTTGGAATTGAAAGTGTTGTCCACGTTGTTACAGATAATGCATCTACAAATATGGCTGCAGGGAGGATGATGGAGGAAAAATATCCAAAAATTTTTGGAGCTCATGTGCTACCCATTGTTTTGATTTGGTGTTAGAGGAGATGGGGAAAGAATCAAAGGTGAAAATGCAATCTCCAAGGCAAGGATGCTTACGGTCTTCATTTATAACCACACGAAGACTTTAGGTATAAATGCGTAAATTTATACACAAAAAAGATATCGTCAGACCTGGGCAAACTAGATTTGCTACCGCATTTCTTACATTACAGAGTGTTCTAGAGAAGAAAGATAAGTTGAGGCTCATGTTCTCTTAAGATGAGTGGAGAGATTGCAGATGGTCAAAGACTAGGAAAGCAGAGGCAGCGACATCCATTGTCTTGAGTCCAACATTTTGGAATCAAGTTACTCTAGCACTGAGGATTTTTTCTCCATTGGTTCATCTTCTGCACGTTGTTGATTCTGATGTGAAACCATCTATGGGATTTGTATATGGAGGATTAGTGGATGTAATGAAAGAAATAATTGATTCCCTTAATGGAAACGAGTTGTCCTATAAGCATTTTATTGATGCCATCAATTTGAAGACTAAAGGACGGCTTGATTCTCCCCTCCATCTTGCAGCGTATTATTTGAACCCCTACTTCTATTACAAAGATCATGTTGAGAATGATGTTGTTGTGAAAAAAGGTCTTCTTGACTGCATTGAGAAGTTATATCCAGATTTAGATCAACAAGACATAATCACAAGAAAGGAGTTGGTGATTTACAAACATGGTCAAGGATCATTTGGGAAGCCATTAGCAATTAAGCAAAGATCAACAAATGAAGACCATTTTGATCCAGGTGAATCCCTATCAAGTTTTTTCAATATGATTTTATAGTCTATATTGATGACATTTAATTAATGTTGAACATGAAACAACTCATTGGTGGTCGTTACATGGAGGTGAAACCCCTAATTTGCACGCAATGGCAATGAGAATTCTGAGTTTGACCTCGTCATCATCTGGATGCGAGAGAAACTGCAGTGCTTTTGGAGCAGTAATGAATTTTATATTTTTTCATTAACATCCATTATACATTGACTTTTTAGTGTATAACATATATACGCGTGTGTATTTTAGGTTCATACGCAGAATAGAGCTTGAATCCCAAGAGGGTGAATGATTTAGTATTTGTTAGATTCAATTCATTGATTAAGGATCGCAGAGAAAGTAAGAAGAGGGATCCACTTTCTTCAAAGGATCACTAGTATGCAAGGGCACGGATATCAAATGTACCTTGTGAAGGATGAAGTATTTCCTGGCACAGGATTTACATGGGGTTCAGTTGTCGAGGCATGTGGAGCTGAAGACATACTTGAGCCAAGGAGAAGTGAACGTGTACATTTGAGAGCTTCAAGTTCATCTGGGCAAACTTTGCATGAGGAAGCTGATAATGACGGAATATTTAAGGATGACGATGAGGATGAGGATGGAGATGAAGAGCCAATGTTGCTTGATGACGAGTCTGATGAAGAATGACATTGGTTTCATTTATTTTTTGGAGGAATAAATGTCAATCCTTTTAGTGTTATCCATGACTTTTCTGGAATCATGCTATGAATTGTAGTAAGAAGAGGGATCCACTTTCTTCAAAGGATCACTAGTATGCAAGGGCACGGATATCAAATGTACCTTGTGAAGGATGAAGTATTTCCTGGCACAGGATTTACATGGGGTTCAGTTGTCGAGGCATGTGGAGCTGAAGACATACTTGAGCCAAGGAGAAGTGAACGTGTACATTTGAGAGCTTCAAGTTCATCTGGGCAAACTTTGCATGAGGAAGCTGATAATGACGGAATATTTAAGGATGACGATGAGGATGAGGATGGAGATGAAGAGCCAATGTTGCTTGATGACGAGTCTGATGAAGAATGACATTGGTTTCATTTATTTTTTGGAGGAATAAATGTCAATCCTTTTAGTGTTATCCATGACTTTTCTGGAATCATGCTATGAATTGTAGTTTGTAATTATTTATGTTGTCTATTTTGACATTTGGCTATGGATTCAAATGGTTTATGCTGTCTATTTTCATATTTGGCTATGGATTCTACTTGTTTATGCTATCTATTTTTACATTGGCTATGGATTCTACTTGTTTATACTATTCATTTTGACATTGGATGAAAAAATCCTTAAAGTTGACAATATTTGGTCTATATTGTGAATATGTGATTATATTTTTAGAATTTATTTATGCTTTTTTATTAATTATATATATATATATATCTAATAACTTTTTTATTAATTAAAAATGCAAAACCGCATAACCCGTTTAAATCCGTTTAAACTCCCGCATACAGTTTAATCAGTAATCAGTGGGATCCTACCGACTGAATACCGCATACCGCTTTTTGCAACCTTGAAGAAACCAATTCGGATTCATGCCAGGTCGCTCAACTATTGAAGCTATCCATTTGCTGAGGAGAACAATGGAGATTTATAGAGCTAAAAGGAAGACCCTCCATATGATTTTTATTAATTTGGAGAAGGCTTATGATTCTGTCCCACGAGAGATACTGTGGAGAGTTATGGAGAAGAGACAAATACATGTCATATACATTAACCTGATAAATGATTTGTATGATAGGGCTTTATCTTGTGTAAGGACCCCATCTGGGAAGACTGGCTATTTTGACATCAACATTGGTTTACATCAAAGTTCAGCTTTGAGTCCATTTCTTTTTACTTTGATTATGAACGAGTTGACAAGTTACATTCAGGATGAGTTACCTTGGAGTATGTTATTTGCTAATGATATTGTGTTGATTGACGAGACTAGAAATGGAGTAAATGAGAAGCTTAAGGCCTGAAGACATGCATTGGAGACTAAAGGATTTCGTATAAGTAGGATTAAGATGGAATATATGGAGTGCACCTTTAATGGAAGCAATGGTGAAGGAATCGAGGTGAAGATTGGCGATGATAATATTCGGAAGAGAGATTCTTTTAGATAGCAGGGATCTATTTTGCAACATGATGGGAAATTTGATGGAGATGTTACTAATAGAATAAATACAGGCTGGCTAAAGTGGAGAGGAGCTTCTGTTGTTCTTTATGATAAGAAAATTCCTTTAAAAATTAAAGAAACGTTTTACAAAGCAGCCGTGAGACCTGTATGCTCTATGGATCTAAATGTTGGCCTATAAACCATAGACATGTGCAGCGAATGGTTGTAGCAGAAATGAAAATGCTAAGGTGGATGTGTGGACACACGTAAAGATCGGATCCGGAATGATGCAATCAGAAAGAAAGTTGGTGTAGCTCCGATCGAGGATAAGATGCGAGAAAGTTGTTTAAGATGGTTTGATCATTTGCAAAGAAGGTCAGCTGATGCACCAGTTAGAAGATGCAAGTGTTGGGATGTTGAGCCGGCTAAGAGAGGACGATGACGGCCCAATAAGTGTTGGAAATAGACTATACGAAGGGTTCTTAGTTTTTTGGATATAAGCCCAAGATTAACCCAAGATAGATCTGAATGTAGGCGAAGAATCTATGTAGCTGACCTACTTATTGTGGGAAAAAGCTTTGTTGTTGTTATATTAAGGAAGGTTAACAAGTCACAATTACAAGTACTACATACATTTATATAACAGAATCCCCTTACCTCACAGGACTACAAACATTTATATAACATAAGGTAGATACCAAACTTCTATCCGAGTGCCTATGTTTGGTATGGCCTGGTTTTGGCTTCTGGTTGTCCTTAGAGGGAGAGTAATGCAACCAGACACGAAAGTGGTTTGAGGATGCATGAGTGACTCCAAACACGAGTCAAAACCAGGTCAAAGCCCATTTAGAAAAATTTGTTTAAAATGGTTTAGGATGTGAAGGGAGGGGAACAAGACTGCGTTTGCAAAAGTTAGAGCATTCATGAGATTTGGACCCAGCTTGCAGTTAATAGAAAACATGTGGGTTTATAAATCAAATGCAGGCAAGACTAAAAATATTGTGAACGACGCAGGACAGATTCAGTGACAAATCTTTATGGCAAACAAATCCTAAACAAAGGAACATTCCTTGAAAAATAGTTTTCTGCAGAAGCAAGAATATTTAAAGGCCATGATACTAGAAGAGGCAGACAGGCATACACGGAGAGCTTCTGCCCCAGGACCACTGAGAAGCCGCTGTGCTTGGTCTGTAACACTATTCAATCCATCAAGGTTTGGATATATAGATGAGCTTGATGAAGTATTTTCTTGAACTGCTCCTTGGGGAGGTGCTGCATTGCCTGCAAAAACCAAAGTAAGAGTAAAGAGGAGAAACATAGCAAACACAAAAGACATGTTGGAAAGCACACCAAATTCACCTGTATATAAAGACAAAGTCTGCTCCATCCTAGTCATATATGCGGAAAGTGTGGTCAGTGAATCAGGAACCACCTGACAATGAAATTGAATTGAGAGAGAGAGAAACTAAATTTCCAAATCTTATAAACTAACTAAAGCTGGGTTTTTACCACAGCCATTGCCACGTGGATATCTTTTCTGTTCGGCAATGGCCTACGGCAAAAACCCAGTATTAGGGTATTCTCCCTCGGTAGTCCCCCCCTCTCTCTCCCCTTTCAAAAAATCATACGTCAAGGAGCGCTCCCCCCGTTCTCTCCCTCTCCGTCTCCCCTCTCTCCCACCCTCTCTCTCCACTCATTCTCCCCCTCTTTATCTCTCTCTCTCTCCACTCACACCCCCTCCCCTCTCTCGACCACTCTCCCTCCCTCTTTCTCTCTCTATCTCTTTCTCTCTCTATCCACTCATTCTCTCTCCCTCTCTCCTCTCCATTTCTCCTCTCTCTTTCATACGCATCCATTTCTCCCTCCCTCTCCTCTTTTTCTCTCTCCCCTGTAACTCCTCCCCGCTCACTCTTTATCCCTTTCTCAACTTTTTCTCTCTCTAATAAATTTGTTAAATTTAAAATTACAAATATTATATTCTTTATATTTATTAAATAAAAAATTTTAAGTCTCGTATAAAGTTACAAATTTTTCCAAACTTCGTAATTTAATCAAATTTAGATTTTGTAATCAATGTGTGCAAAAAGACATGTATATATTTTATTATTATACTAAAATTAAATCATATTTTTACATAATGTAAAAATTGGTTACAGAATTTTATATTTATTTAAATTCATATTTTATAATCAATATGGGTAAAAATACATGTATACATTTTATTATTATACTAAAATTAAATCATATACAATAATGTAAAAATTGTGAAATACAATAATAATTTTAAAATAGTGTAAAATTAAAGTAACGGTGAAATACAATACTAATTAAAAGATAATTTAAATCAAACTTAAATTTGCATATACAAATAATTCAATACAAAATAAAATACAAATTAACTTATGAATATGATAATGATAAAATTATACTTATATAATTATTTTACCTAATAAAAATTTTAAAAATAATTCAAATTTTAATAATAGTAATTTTTATAGGTAATACATACATAACTTATTTTCCCCATATCTTTTTTAATCCCTTATGTAATACATACATAATAATTTTCAATTGTCTTTTGATCCCGCCGCGAAGCGCGGGTATGCTACCTAGTGCTAAAAAAAGAGAGGTAGCAAACCATCTGCCGCAGAAATGCCCCTGTTAATGGGTTAGGAGGCTGGTTTCCAATCTGAACACCACCACTGACATTCTGACTGTCAGAATCACCACCTTGAGAAACCTGAACGCGGGATGTGTCCTGTGCGGAAGCAGAACTCTGTCATAAATCCATAAAATAAGCCAAAATCTATATACCAGGAAAAGGTCTACGGGCCCACAGCAACTGCAGATGGTGAATTTCCGGCTACAAGTGTGCTATTTGCAATCCCAAGACCAAAGGAGTTGAGAACTGCTCCAACAATCTGCAAAATCCAAGCACAAAATAAATGACAAGTTAATTAGCCAAAAAAGATAAAACAGCCGTCAAGGAAATGTTTCATCATTTTCTCAGTCAATACCCGTGATATGTCAACAGCTGCTGTTCCTTCACCTTGATCGGAAACATTGAGCCCAACAACTACGCTATGTCCAATCCTAGTACGCTGAGTACCTTCACCTGTATCATTTCCTGTCAGCAAACCAATACTCAGCGTCTCAGCCTTCATCTTTGGCAATCAACCAAATATTGAAAGATTATGGACAATTCCAACTGAATTTTCCTACCTACATAGCAAGTTTATTTAATTCTAAATAAGATGGGGATGGCAGATTGTCCATGACTACCATGTTTTTGTAATCTCGACAGTAGAAAGCTGTATACATACTGTCTGTCTTACTAAATGCTTCACATTTAGGCACCTTCAAGTTTCAAGTTCCTATCGCGACAATCTATCTAACATCGACAAACTGCCAGAAATGTTTATGCAGAAGGAAAATATAATCCCTCAAGGGGAGGCGAGTAGACAACCATCACGATCAAAAGTGCTGACTTTGCCTAGTAGTTCGACGCCCTCACTGACCTGTCTAATCATACCCTCATGGTCGGAATAAGAATCATCCTCTACGACATTAGCACTAGAAAATCCTGTGATAAGGGGGTTTCCCCTGTTTTCTGTCCTGATTATGAGTAATTGATAAGGGGGCAGTCGTACGTTCTACTTGTAGAGCTCGTGGGCTAGACTTCGCATTGTCGAAAGAGCATTGACATGTTTACACGAATCAATGAGGGCCCAGCTAATTCCTAATTGAATTGACCTTTTATATACTAGTTGGAAGGAGGGAGCTTTTAATAGAGATATAAGATTTCCTAGTTCGCCGACTTTGAAAGATTAGCTCTTTCTCCTCAGGCTCAAACATAGAGCCTAAGCCTCTCGATCCGTCCCACAGAATCTAATCCATGATAAAAGATGTTCCCTCTTTGCATTTATTGTGGTTTTTTCTATATGAAAAAGGGAATAGTTTCATTACTCTAAAGAAATCCATTTCCCTTTTTTTCAAAAAAGATTCAAAGATTATTTAATTTCCTATATAATTTTTATGTATCTGAATATGAATCAGTATATTGTTTTCTCCGTAGACATTCTTCTTATTTACTATCAACATCTTTTGGAGACTTTATTGAGCGAAAACATTTCTATGGAAAAAAAGACCATTATGTAGTGGTCTGTCGTAATGATTTTCAGAAAATCAATGCACAGATCTTGTTCTGCAGAACTGTCACGTGTATATTCATGGCCCCATGGAGTCTAAAAGTCAATTATCAGCAAAAAAAGATGGAAACTTTAAGCATGATGTTCTCACTTGTCAGACCTACATTTGCTTATGACCCAAAATAGACTGGCATGAAGACCAAGATAATTTTAGCAGACCTTGACTAAGCAATGAAAGCACCGGTTTTGTTTTAGATGGCAAGAGCATAGAAAGCATCCGCCCAGTTCCAAATTAAAGGTGTATTGAAATGTTATCTATATCCTCAAAATAATAATATTTTCGATGGATTAACAGATAGGTAAAGTTTTATGTAACAAGGATCTGACTTGGGCACTTGGGAAAATGTGCATGTTGAATGGATGACAAGGAAAATGGAAACCATTAAAAAGAAAATAGTGCATTCTCTTGATGTAGGTGGGATTTTAACCATAGTACTAGTGGTACCACCTGACCATCTGATTGTGTTACATTAAAAGAATGATAACAACTGAATGCAAACATAGGCACTGCATAACAATAAAACAAAATAAAGCGGACAAAATGAGGTCTTGGCAAAAGAGGGCCCTAATCCAAGCAAAATTTCACCTAAAAGGTGGATGATACTATTCTCAACTATAAACCAGCAGTACAGTGGTCTATATTTTGATCCACGCTTCATAAGGCCCACTCCTAAGCGACGGAGAGCTAAAATACTGATTGTAATTGCTTCAATGAACTACCAACCACCTATCCAATTCGATTTTACATTTATCACAACGCTCGAATAAAAAACACATAATGCTCAGATTGGCACAAAATAGATAGAAGACAACAAGACCAACAATAGTTTTTCCTTGAAAGAAAAAGGGAAACCTCCGATAAAACACGCGCTCAAAAACTTTATATATTCACAGATTTCAGCATTGCAAGATCACATAATTTTGCAATCTAACAAGAGCTATACAGACCAAGATATAGGAATGTTTTTGGCATGCTCAATCACATTTTCCTCATTGAAAAAACCACACCATTTCACCTTAACCACATGGTCCATAACAGGACAGTAGCAAAGGTTATTTCTTTGTCACATTCGTGCCAAAGAATTTTTAAATCCAATGCACTCCAAAGAACATTATGTTTATTCGGGTTGTCTCCCAAACTTGCTTTGAGCTCCTGCATAAAAAGAATAAATGATCCACATCTTCATTATCCTCCAAGTACTAGATGCAATATGCATTAAGACCCCGAAAAAAACTTGCTCTTTAAGCATTAGTCATCAGTCGTCCACGTCTCAAAAGATAAAGTAATGTCTTGACTCTTAGTAGACTTGACCAACTCCATACTCTTTTGCAGTTAAGCACACAACCCATAGAATCAAAAGCATTGGCAGTACTGAGAATTCTATATACCTTTGTGACTTTGATATTACCATGGTACCAAGTCCAGTGAGCATGCTCATCTGATATACCATCATAAGTGGCCGAGACTTACCCTACCTTGAGGAAGCAAGAACCCATTGGGCATCTACCAATAACTAGGGGTGTGCATGGTTTACGGGTTGAACGGGTTCCCGACCCGATCCATGCATATTGACCCAAAAACCTTCAATATCCAATAGGCCATTACGGGTCGGGTACCCGCTGTGGCGTAACCCGTCGAATTCGGGGCACCAACCCGATCGACATCGGATACCCATGGGGCGACCCGTGAGCGACCCGGAAATGCTTGGAGTTTGTCAGTCCATCGCCTCTCCCCCTGTCGAAGCTATAGTTGTTGCTTCCCTACCCTCGTCGGTCGCCGCCACCTTTACCTCCACTGCCCATCCATCCCATTGCTGCCTCTACTGCTACTACCGAAACCCTCACCACCGCCTCTCTGCCCATCAACGTCCTAGACACCTCCTTCTCGATGCCGCCACTACCACTGAAACTCTCGCACCCCCTCCTCCGTCCCCTTGCTATAGCAACCGCGAATAGCCTCCGGGACTCCGCCTCCGCATCGAAGAAAAGATCTTACGCATAATCTAGCGACCAATATCTTGCAGCTACTTTGATCTTTGTTGCTGTTGCAGTACAATCGTCCCATCTATTAGAAGCTATCAATTTCAGTTCAATCAATCTTCTCTGCAAAATCCTTCATTTTGCTTCTAATTGCTCCTGATGGTGAGATATGTAACTCAAGATTTGATCCTGTTTGGAAGAGCTGATAGTTTGGAAGAATAGGTTTTCCTCCTTGCCGAATCTGTTAGCAGAATTGGTATGGATGGTAAGAGATGTAACTCAGGATTTGATTTAAGGATATAATTTCTAAATCTGATCATATTTATGGAGCTCGGACATATTTCCATTTGACCTTCCACATCTGATCGTATCTGCAATTGGAGTCTCAATCTACTGCAGTTATATGCATATATTGATCATAATTGGGGCACCGCCGCACCGGTATCTCTAGTTTTACATTCGAAGAATATTACTGTCACTGAGGAATGACAGATCAGTCTAAGTGGTTGAGCCTAAAGTCTGATCGGATATATAACTTTTTTTATTTTCTTGTTGAACTCTAATTTTGCATAGTTGCAGAAGTGGTTTAATTTCATTCCAAGATATTAAAGTTCAATAGTTGTTTAGTATAATGTGTACTAGAGGTTGAACTTGAAATTTATGTTCAAAATTCGGGAATGAAAGATTTTCAGCTGTGTGATTTCTTCTAAAATTGAAAAATAGAGAAGAACATGATGTGTCTAGGTGTTAAAGATCAGAGACGTTCGGTCTCAGTTTTGATGGCGGAGATTGCATGATCAAACCTTCTCTGGACTGATTTTTTGTTCTTCTCCTCTTTCGTCTACGACTGGAAAATCTTCACGTTATTTATGATGATGATCCGTGTTCCATCGCATTGGCTTTGAAGGGGAGTTACAAGGTCTCTTCGAGGCGAATGGATTCACCGGCATCACCTTCATGTGGAATAGATTGTTCTGATATCTACCACCAAGCCCAGCTAAGCATCTGGCTTGTTTCTGTTGTGTTCAGGTAGAAGAATGCCACATGAAATTGACGAGTTCCATTATTCACTGTCTTCGTGATACTTGACTATATATCGTTGCTCCATTCATGAGATGTTTTATTGTGCAAACATGGTGGATGTTATCACTACGCATTATATTTGACTAATTATGTGGACACTGTGTCAGGAATTTGTAGTTCACACCGTGCTTTAATATTGTGAAAGTTCGAATTGTTGATCATCCAAAGTTAATTTGTTTCCATAGGTTTTGCTAATTCTTCTTCAGAAAATCACAAAGCTGTGTTTGTTTCCATAGGCTTTTGCTAATTCTTCTTCAGAAAATCACGGTGTTATGATTATGACCAAACTATCAGACGACATCTTGACAATGACAATAAAATCTTTTTTACATGTGAAATGTATCCAATTTATGTTAATGATCCACGGGTACCCGCGGGTATCCATTACTCATTCAACTATTTCGGATACTCGCTAGAACGGGTACCTGTTGGAATGGGTCAAGTCAACCCGTTGACCCAGTGATGATGGGTCGGGACGGTTCATGGTTGAACGGGTCGGGTAACCGCCCCATGCACACCCCTACCAATAACCATCTCTGAAACGCAACGATTGAGGTTTAAGTTGCATTTATAAATGGACCATGTAGGCCAAAGCATCTAACAACAACAAAAACTCCTCCAATGTTAGGTCTGAGAGGACATATTATTAGAACCACGGAGTCACCCCATCGTCCTTTCAATTGTCCCATAAAAAGTTGCACCCACGACCATTTCCAAAACCAGCCGTAAAGAAGGTCAAATCTCTGGCAAGACGATCATAAACCCTTCCAAACATTGAAGTTGATTATATCCTAGGTCAAACCATCAGGCTCGAAGATCTCCCATATACTTTTTACAATGAAGTACACAACAAGTTAGGCCCATCTTCCAAAATGTGAATAACTCATTTGGCAAGCATCGCCTTGTTCATCTCTTTCAATTTATGCGCACCAAGCCCACCATCATCCTTCTGCTACATCACCGTGTTCCACTCCACCAAAGACATGCTCGAAGTATTACCCAAGGAAGAACAGAAGATACATCACAACAAACCCTCAACTTGTCCCCTGACTCCAACTGATAGCAAGCAGGGAGAGGAACAAGATAAGGAAAGCTGATAGAACAATCTTCAGCAGCACCAGCCCTCCTCCCGAAACAGGTATGTGGCATTCCAACCAGCCAACTTCTCAAGCTTCTCCACTAACAGCAACTAGTCTGACTGTAGGAGTCTGTCAAAGACCAGGGGGAGGCCAACGTAATGTAGAGGCAAGGATGCCCTCGAGGTTCTCAACCAATCCTCACATAGAAAATCTTTGGTGTAGTCATGCCAAAGGGAACAAAGATTGATTTAGTCATATTGATCCGTAGACTAAAAACATCCTAAAAATGGTCGAGAACAGCCCCCCCCCACACCTCCCAAATTAGATCACATCGTCTATATACTGCCTGGTATTGATAGCTCATCTTGTTTGTACCCCTCACAGTAGCCACCACGCATTACTCTGTCTATCATCACCATTAAAGCATTAGCAACTAAAACAAAAAAGCAAGGATGTAAGAAGAAAACCATGTCATACACCCCTTAGCAGCTAGAATAAAGCTCTTTCATGGCTTAAGCAACACCTAACACGTGGGTGTAGTAATGCATCTCTTTATCCAAGAAATTTAGAACCTAGAGAAGCCAAGACGATAGAGATAAATTCAAGTAAACCGTCAGTCCACACAGTCATAGGCCTTGGAACAATCTACTTTCTAAAATGACCCCTTGATTTTGCACCTCCTCCATTCAGAAAAGTCAATAGTCATAACTAGACAGCGGATAGAAACACAGATTGAGCAAGGGATGTGTAAGACTACAAGTCGCATGTGGGCCGATTCGCCAACAATTTTGCCACAATGAGGAAGGCGTCATTGATAGTGCAAAAGGAAAAAAATATTCAGCCTTTATGGCCACATCTTTCTTAGATAGTAAAAATATTAGGGGGTGACTGGCAGCTCAAAACTCAGATCCCCCTATTTAAAATCCTCAATCATCGCAAGAGTGTCTTCCATAACGATGTCCCAAAACCATCTAAAGAAAAAAAAAAGGAATCCGTTCAAAACAGGGCAGATGTTCAGGTCAAAAACGGCCTTATTAACCTCATGCATCTCGAATCTCACAAAAAATTGTTCCGCCACCTCCTAGAATACTCTCGTCACACCATGCCCAAGCCAGCAACTACTTCTGGAGCATATACCTCGGCTAGTCATTATGAAGTGTACTATCACAACTACATCTACCAGTTGCTCGCTGTGAAAAACCTCATCTCCAAGAGTAATGAAGTGAATAAGGTTTCTTTGTCTCACACCTTGCCATTGCATGAAAAACATATTGTTACTAGGCTCAAATGAAGAACAGTCAGGGCAATCATTTCTTGGCTCAATTGAATCTACCAAATAACGAGACTCGCCAAAGACATTAGGAAAGACTCTCAAGAATAAAACCCCAAATATTGCCTCTAAATACAGAGGATGCCCTTAATCCTAATCATCCCTTGGATGTCAATCTTCTATCATAAATCGTGCCCTGAGAACCTCTACAGGGACTCTTGAAGGATCCGCTCCAAGATCTTCCACTACCTAGTAGATCAATGACTCAACAACAATCGGTCGGATGACATCATCTTTAGTCATCAATTCCACCCACAATAGAATTGTGGATCGATCAATCGTGAGCTACAGAATTTGTTTTTAAACATGTTGAACTTTTATCACAAACACGATGATATTCCTAATAGAAGTTCCTTCTTTAAAAAGTGGGGAACATTCTCATTACGACCTCCAATAACTAAAGGAAAAAATTCATGAATTGGCACCCCGCACACTCAACCCCCAACTGTAGCTCAATGAAAGATGGATATGGCCTAAATGGAAACCTCGAAGTCCATATGCATGAAACAATCAGTCACACCTAAAAGGAACTATCGTAGCATGGACAAATTCTTAAACAACCTACTTTTCGAGCGATAATCTCAAATAATCTTCAGTATCTCCTACCCCCTTCAAAGGGGAACACCTGACCAACCTAAGAAAAGAAAAAAAATGAAAACCAAAAATGACCTGACTCAACTTTTCCCATTTTCCCACATTTCTTTCTTTATTCTTTTTTAGTTGATAACTATTTCATGTCTTCTAAATTTATCTTTTCTATGTGTTTTTTAGAACTTTTTGAATTCTTCGAAAAAGAACATGACAGGGGTGAAACTAGAACTCGTCATAATGAAATTGTACTTGTTTCTCTTAAGCTTTAAATAGAAAATCCATCGACATTGTTAGCATCAAGTTAGGTGCCCAAAATTTTCCAATCTCATGTCAACTCCTAGTCATGCATCCTCTTACATTTGTCTGCCCTCTTATCATATCGATATCATATCTATATACAGCTTTCGCATCACCACCATTTATTTGTTATCTTCCGTTTTACGAAGCTAAAGAGTGATAACTGAGGTTTAATCCGATATCTTTTATCTAAAAGTGAAGAGTTACAAACAAAGGAAGGTCGTCCATCACTACCCCCCCCCCCAAAGAAATACCAAGATGAATATTAATAATATGAATTTAGATTTTTTTGCAACCACTTGATATAAACTCGTGCAAGAAAGATCCCTCAAAGTAGTGTAGTGTTGCCCTCTTTTAAACTCCTCTAAAAGCTGTTAAAAGTTGAGTTACTACTATGATATCTCAATCAATTCCCTAATTCTTTTGACAAACGGGTGCCCACAGAAGAGGTGCTCGATGTACTGTACACCGTCCCTCTGAAGAAAGAAAGACATCAAGAATGACATTCCACCTGATGTTCTAGACTTTTTTTCACTAATCTCATTTACTTCAACATCCGCTACGAAACTCACCTTCAATATCTTCTCAAAACCAATTCACCTTCAATAAAACCTTGTCACCAAAACAAGCACGAGCTAAACACGATGTCTAAATCCCCAAATGATTGAGCCCATGGACACCATTAGCAAGCAACAACAATAAAAAAAGGCATCACCCAACCATACACAATGATCAAATGAGGAGTTTTTAGTTAACAAATTCTCATCACACCCGACAAGTAACTCGATCCTTTATAACAAGTGTAGGAGGTGAATATTGGCACTTAACCATGCCAGAATCAATACGACAATTGTGTAGATCATGCCATCAAGAAATAACAAAAACAATCCCGATACCACTTGCCAAATATTCCTCAAGCCATATCAAAAATAAAATCAAGTGTTAAAGATACGTTAGTTAACAAGATGACATCAAAGCACACATGCAACACGTATGCCCATGACTGTAGTTGATCCTGCAAGGTTAAATCATATCAACAACAATGGAGGAACGGTAGAGTCAAAGCAAAACAATCATATAAGTGCAAGCTTTTTACAAAATTCCACAAAGGGAAGTGTATGTCCTAGGAAAGGCTCATCTCTAACTAACGAGTGAGTGCAAAGAGAAATGCCTTAAAGATCAAGACACAACCATGTGTAGGGTGGTGGGCTCTTACATAAGACAATCATGAATTTATAAGTCCTTTTTGCGACCTATTTCCACGTGTTTTCTCATTTTGAGGTTATTCGCCCCTTATAGAACATGGCATGGCTAAAATATTTAATCTAATTCAATGAAACAATATGCTATCAATTGGATCATTTTGATTTAAATATTTGAATGGATCAAATTACATCAATTTCTTTTAAATTCATTATACAAATTGGATTCAATTACTCTTTCAATCCACTATAAATCAATCCATATTTCATTAATTTATCGTGTGTATTCATTTAGTTATTTATAATCATTTTCATTATTATTTTACCCATCTCTATATATTTCTTTCAAATAGTATTTTATTTCGATCAAAAACCCACCACTACTTGACTGGAACATCCTCAAATTAAAATAGCCATGTTTTCCAATCATTTTTCTAATCATACTCCATCTCCCGCCCCAAATAATGCTCACCTGACATCTTTCTCCCCAACATTTTCTTTATAATTGACACCCACAAAATCACATCCTCCACGAGCATTCTGTAGCTATGTCCTTGCAGTAGGAACATCCTCTCCATTCGGAGTCACTCTTACACGTGATGCAGCCCAAATCCAAGCTAACTTTTGTATAATTTAAAATAGCACGGAAACGTGTTTGTATTTAAGATTGCCCTATTTATCCAAAACGTATGTCTAGATTGGGATTAACTCTATATAAGGTCAACAACATGTTTTGTTAATAGGAAAAGGATAGAACTTGTTGCATTATGTAAGGCATGCCCCTTCTTATATAGGAGAAGAGGGTCGTAAAATTATATAAGAATCTGAAAACAAAAAACAGATAACGAAAAATATGCAAGAAAAAAAGAATAAACGCTCACAACTCTAAATTCTACTAAACTCAACACTCACCTCAAGCCTGAGAATAAGTATCATGCATTCTCAGCTTGAAACCACATTGGTTGAATGGGTCCTTGTTGGAGGCTCGTCTATAAATATTGTATAGCATTTTACCCCTTTGACCGTTATCTCTATGGTTTGACCCATCGATTTTCACAACAGTGACACAAAGGTAAAATAGATGTTTTGTAAGGGTCAAGTATAAATGAGACATTTAGGGACACGAGACATTTGTAAAGTTTGTAGGTGCACACATATAAAAATTCCCTCGAGAAAGGAAACACTTTTTAAGTAAAAAGTCATGTATATCCGTAGTGATGCACACCCGAAAAATGTATTAAATTTAATTCTTCAAACCATACAATACCAAGACTCAATATGAACCTTACCATGATCAGTTATATCCTCTTTATAGAACCTCTCATGATGATAGACAACTCCACTACGAGCAAACCAGTAACCACAAGGTCCATACAGTGGTCAAAGGTGACAATTGATCACCCCTAGGCCAATGTCAAGAGTCCCCGAAAGGTGTCCTGAATCATTGTTTCAAATTTCCCGAAATTTCGACGAAATTTCGGCGAAATTTCGGTATCGAGACCCTACCGAAATCGAAATCGAAATGTCGATATATGCCCTTCCTTCACAAATCTAGACCGATTTTGGCCGAAATTGTCGAAATTTCGTCGAAATTTCGACGAAATTTCGAAATTGTCTCGTTTTTTCAGCATCTCGAAACGAAATCGAAATCGAGATTTAAAACCTTGTCCTGAATTCAACAGCAAACATTGTATCCATCCAATCTAATGAAGCACAAGTCCCAATCTTCTTTGTCCGATCAAGACGAAGAAGGATGATCACACAAGAAGAAAGGATGTTTTAGTCGTCCCTAAGGAAGGAAATTAATTATAAAAAATTAAGAATGAAGACAGGCACGGAAAGCTAATCTGTGGGCTTGACGTGTGGCCAAGTACGAGAAATACTTGTCATTCTTTATATGACGTTTCTCAAGACATGTTCAGGATGCTCCCATGAACTTAAACTACATCTTCCACAATGCTCTAGATGAGGTTTAACATGGCAGTGCCCACTATCACAAAACAGAAACAACCCAAGACTCTAAGCCCTTCGGATACAGAGAAAATAGGTCATCTTCGGTGAAGAGATACCATATGTCAAAATGGTACACTTGTGAGTCAATTTCAATTTTTTTGAGGGAGTTGTAACTTTAGGCTCATCAACTAATGTTGGGAGATAGTCGGCCACCAGTAATCACTGTTTTGCCTTCGCAGGAAAAGAAGAAATCGAAAATTAACCAGAAACTACTTTTATAGTGACATTTTTGCATAAAAACCGAGAAGAATCAAACCTATATTGCCATTTTGACTTAAAGGTTGGTCCGAATTGATCCCAGCTTCATTTTGAGATTGAACTGGCTGCCTCGCCACAAGATGCAATGTATGCCCGTCTTCCACGTCTGCATATCGTTAAGGAACTCGCACCCAAAAAGCAACACAAGATATTACTTGAGAAAAATAAAATGAAAGGAATATGTATCATCTGAGATTAATTTTCTCACTTTACAAGAATCGGTTCCATTTCCTGATTAGGCACTCTCAGGGGTATAGATAAAGAGAAACACAGCCAAAGAATTAAAAAGCTTCATAAATATATTTTTTTAAATATTAAAGTGAGGTTGAAAAGAACTAGAAAAATAAATACACCTTAAAGGTGGTTTGGAAAATGTGTGTACCATCAATCCAAAGATGATCAAAATGTTTGTATTTTGATGCTTCCTTGTGATGATATTAGACTGCTTAATAATTTGACGCATTCAACGATGATTTGCCTGTAAATTCAGTTCCATATTCATCCTCCTTAATGAAGATGTTAATAACAGGCACAACAAGCATTTGAATTAATTCTACAAGCTTGCATGTATAGCTCTGATGGTTCAATGTGTGTACCCCATTTGGAGAAAAGTAACTCATGCTTTGGAAAAATATGTAAAAAATAGACTGAGAAAAAGTTCTATATTTATGAATTAGGAAATTGAGGAGGGTTGATAATAAATGTGAAGGTTCCAAAAGCCAGTGTAAAGTCGAGTCTGGAACATAGTTGGGATGGCCACTAGATACAAGATTAAAGGTAATCAAGCGGACTAATTAAAAATATTCAATCGGAATTTTTTAATTGATTAAGAATATCCTTCTCTATTTCTACAGATTTAGTTATCATTTAAGAAGATTAAAATAACAATTTAATTTCAATAAAGCATACCATATATTTTAAATTTATTTAAAAAATAAAACAAACAAAAAATAAAAATCATGTTTTTCATTAGTCGGCTAGTTAACCGAATATCCGATCATGCCAGTTAGTGCTTAAATATGGTTATTCTGTTCCATGACCACCTGGCCGGCATAGTTAGACCGACTAGTCGGATGACTATTGGAAACTTGATAAATGTTGAAACATATTTTATTTTTGATAGTATAATATTTATGGTTATCTAATTCTAGTGTACGTCATATGTAATTTTACTACCCCTCTCTCTATATACGATATATAAGGGATCTCGTAATAAGAGCCAAGCTATCATGGTCCTTTGATAGCTTACCACAAAGTACAAAAGCTTCTAGACTCGATTCTACTACTCATACTTCATCTGAGGTAAAGACAATGGCCTCCACTACCTATCATACTTCTATGTAGGGATGAGTATCGGATCGGGCCCTTTCAAGTCCAAGGTGACCCAGCCCAAGGCCCGATAAAATTAATGGGCCACATATCTCTCTATGTGAGAGAGAGAGAGAGATTTATGTTCCTCAAAGATTGGGAATTTGGTTGAGTTTGAATTTATGTGGTTCAAGATAGTTAGGATGGCTACCCTGTTTCATGGGGAAAAAGCGACTCATTCTCAATGCACCTAAAATCTATAGTATAAGGCCATACATATAGTCTCGCTAACAACTCTCTTGTATCAAGTGATGTAAGACTAAACAATTAACAAGGGAACCATGCTATTAGTATAGATTTTTCCACAAGATCTGAATACATACGTGACTCATGGAGCATACATGCTCATCTTGGACAGACTGAAAACTCACTCACAAAATAAGTACATAATAAACAAACAATCTCAACTCATCACATACTACTATTGTTATTTATGACAACGACAAAGCCTTTCAAGCCATACAGATGAGTAGGTTGAACTAGAGCGTTATGTTTGAAATGATGGTCCATTGAGCAATCAAGGTAAAAATTTAGTTTGTGCACTGCATAAGTACATGTCATGATTGTCTCCTATGCAACAGGTTCTGCTTCAATCTCATTGAAGCTTAACAGGAGAAGTTGACTGTGCTGCAGGTTTTGTTTCGTAGAATGTTGAGCATGTTCCCTCCTCTATGTACTTGGTTTTTTCTTCATTGTAATTAATTTTCTCTGGATATCTATGGCATAGAATGTGCCTCCCGTAGAAAAGACAGTTCCATTTCTCTCAAAGGCAACAAAAATAATAATAGGAATACCGATATGATCTCAAAAACAAGCCCCTCTTACTGTGACCTAAGAATAGTATCTCCAATCCTATACAAAGACTTGCAAATGGGTCTCTTTATATATAGAGATCTGAAAATGAGTTCTCTCTCCTGGAAACCATGAAAAGGATCTCATAGTCGTAGCGCGGACCATAATAAAAGACAAAGGAGTTTTGAGTCCATTCCTTCCACAAGACAGGCACATGTCTCTCTCTCCAGAGAACTCTGACGACGGTAGAGATTGAAAACTGTATTCTCCCTCTCTTTTTTCTCGGATAATGTTAAACGCATAAAGATAGCCAACTTTGCTTAACCAAGTTGGGAGAAGAAACAAAGAGAGGGTGAAAATAACATCTAGTTTATTTTATATCATTCCGTCTTCTCTTCCTTTTTTCTCTCATTCTTCCTCTTGTTTTCTTTTTTATGGATTGATTCACTTTTTCATAGCTTCCTTCTTCATTTTTTACCGTTTCTTTTTCTTTTTAATAGACTTCATCCCCAAGATCCTACCTCGAAATAAATCAATAAAATCGGATAAAAGGCACAAAATGGCCATGGGCCCTCTTTTCTTCTCTGTATAGGGTTCCCACTAGAACTAATCTCCTAATAGTTGTCCCCATTCCCTCACAGTGTTTACGCAACCCTACCACGTACAATGATGTGTTGTAGCACCATGTTTCTCTAAGCAACTTTCAAGCACTACATCTGATCGACATCTTTATGCCACCATCACTAGCGATGATGCTTTTTCAACCCATTGCGATGTCTCCTTGCACATTGTTTCTCCTTCTCATGGATGTGCATTTTTTAATCTCCACTCCATGAAAGACTCATGTTGCTTCCAAGTTCTAATCAACTGGATTATTGCTCGAACACTAGCTTTCATGTCATGGCTTCTCAGTTGCATCATCGACATCTTCGCAATCACCATAGTCTTGCGGGTTTGTTATTCTGCTTCAATCGAATGGCTTCTGGCTACCTAATCTTAAACGATTAGGCCCCAACAGTGCCCACCTTGCGACTGGGAAATGGTGGTCATGGATGTTGGAACAGGATGTATACATGGCGAAACACTGCTTCTAGGTCTAGATTGGACCGCTTTTGGTCTCTGTGGAGATGTTGTTGTTTCCCTTATCTACTGCATGCGCTCTACCGAGGTCGTGGTCTGATCACACATTGATTTTGTGGGATTCGGGCCAAGGGTTGATTGTGAGATCAATATTCAAGTTTGAAAGGTCATGATTGTTGGATGAAGGCTTCCGGGACATGGTCAGTAGTTTTTGGAGCACATTGCAGATGGAAGGATCTACGACACAAATGCTGGCGCAGAAGCTCAAAATGACGTGTTGCATGTTGATGGAGCATAAGAATGTAGTGAGCCGAAGTAGAACAAAGAAATGGGACAAGGTTGTTGTGGAGATTCAGAGGTTGGATGTCATTGAAAATTCACGGCCCTTGAGCGGCGAGGAGCTGGAGGCTAGGGGGGACAACAGAAGGTCGTGGCGTCTAAGGATAGGCAAAGAGAGGTAGAATAGCGACAAAGGTCAAGGCAGAGGTGGGTGAAGGAAGGAGATGTGAACACGAAGTTGTTTCACGTAATGGCCAGTGGACGGATGAGGAAGAGCATGATTTTTGAACTCAAAGTAGAGGAGGAGAGCTTCACTGGGGACAAGGAGATTGGAAGAGCACTTGTTAATGATTTCCGCAGCTGGGGCAGGCGGCATCTCAATTCATGGGCGAGATGGTCAGTGACGGGTCTTAAGAGACTTGAGGTGGGCTGCCATGAGGCACTTCTCGCAGATTTCACAAGGGAGGAGGTTCATAGGGCGATTTTCAATCTCCATGCACATGGGTGTCCAGTTCCCGATGGCTTCCCAGTGGCCTTCAAAGAGTTTTGGGAGGTAATAGAGACGGATGTCATGAACTTCCTTGCGAAATTCAGAGAGGGGAATACAAGCATAGAGAAACTTAACATGCTGATGCTGTTCTGACTTCATAAGAAGGAGGGTGCAGTACGTGTGGACGAATTCAGGCCGATTGCATTGTTGAATGCTATTTACCTCATTGTTGCGAAGGTGTTGGCCAATCGCCTTCGTGGAGTGATGGATGAGCCCATTTCGCAGTCACAGATAGCTTTTATGCATAGGCGGCATTTATTGGAAGGAGTGGTGGTTGCATCAGAGTTTTTGGCAAACTGGAAGCGGAAGGGATCCACTGGTGTTTTGTGGAAGGTCGATTTCTCTAAGGCCTATGATAGTCTGAATTGGAGGTTTCTCTGGTCATCGCTGCTGAAGAGGGGTTTCTGGGAATTGTAGGTGGATTGGATGAAGAGTTACACCGCCTCACTCTCGGTTCTGGTGAATGAGAGGCAGGAGGGGGGTTATTTCCACCAACAACGAGGGTGAGGCAAGGTTGCCCCTTGGCCTCACTGTTATTCATCCTGATACATATGATTGGGCTACAATGTCCGATCTGGCTGAGGTTAGGGTTTTTTAGAGGATACACTAGAGGTGATATCTCGGTGCCAGTGCTACAATATGTGGATGACACTTTGTTTTCATTGAAGGAGGTGGGGAGGAGTGCAAGGCAGTGAAGGCTATGCTGGATATTTTTGGGGACTTGTCGGGATTGAAAGTAAACGGTGCAAAATTGGCCTTTGTTCCGTTTAACCAACCCTCGGGGATTCCGGAGTTGTGTGGGGCGATTCTAGGGACTGCTCAGATGGCATTGACAATCACCTATCTGGGGTTACCATTGTTGACAGGAAGAGTGCGACAGATCGATTGGTTGCCCTTGATTGAGAAAATGAAGAAAAAGTTTCCAGGTTGAAAGGCAATGTTCTTGTCGAAGGGAGGGAAGTTGGCCTTGATCAAGGTTGTTTGTTGGCCATTCCAATTCATTTCTACTCGGGTTTTGCTAGCTGGTTTTCGTGGAAGGCTTGAGGCATTGATACATCGTTTTCTTGTGTCCTCCTCATCGCAGGACAAGGATGTTGCTTTGGTTGCTTGGTCTACGATAACCACTCCGATTCGGGACGATGGGCTTGGAGTGTTGAGGCTCGACGACATGAACATGGCATTGTCGGTAAAGTGAGATGTGAAGATCTGGGGCCATGGGAACAATCTTCCGCCTGCCCCGGTTCGCTCTATCTATGGTGTCTCAGCAAGCTTGACGGCTCGGACAAACTGTGTTGCATAGCCAACCACGTTTTGGAGAGGCGTGTGCTCTGTACTGCTGGATATTGGGGGTTCTCTACGTCCGCTTCTGGACAATGGCTGGGAGTTCCGCTTTTGGAGCGATAATTGAACAGAGGAGGGAATGCTGAGTGATCTTTACTCTAGAATTTTTGCTTTGCTTCAAATAAGGATGCTTCTGTGGTGGAGACCAGATCGGACGGTTCGTAGACACCATCCTTTAATGTTGTTTTACCGGATCAGAGAGTGGAGGAATTTCTGGTCTTTCTAGCATATTAGGTAGAGCTGAAGCGCCAACGGAAGGGAGGGACTTCTGGTGCTGGAGGGATGGGTTCTTCACGATCAAGAAAGCGTATAAGGTTTTCTCTAGACATATTTCTGCCCCTGATAAGGAGCTCAATAAGGATTGTGAAGGAATATGGAGTTAGAGGACTCTGGCTAGGGTGAAGATATTTCTTTGGTTGCTGAAAAGAGAGTGAATTATGACAACGTCTAGGAGAGCAAGGTTTTTCCCAGGTGTGGAGGAGGATTGCAAGCGATGTGGATCTGCCATGGAAGACATAAACCACTTTTTTTACATGTTTTGGATCTCTTGAGGTGTGGCAAAGTGTGGCGTGTCCGGGATTAGTTTGGGTTGATAAGCTTACCTTCTAGAGCTCATTACGCAAAAACCAGGTGGGTTCTGAGGAAGGGAGAATGAAAGCTTGTTTGATTGTTTGGTCGTTGTGGCTAGCTAGAAATGGCGTATTTTTTTAGGGGGGAGAATTTATTCTGAAAGTGTGATTGGGCATGTCATGGCCCTCTATAATTCATGGAGGATGTAAATATTTTTATTTTTACAATATATATAATTATTTGATGCAATCATTCCCAAATTAGCAGGGCAGATCAAACTGAATCAAAGGACTGATTTGGGGATTTTTCGAATTAGAGATTCCCATCCTTGATTAGTTAATTTAAGTAGTTTGTTTATTTTATTAGAATAAATTGAGATTGTAATCTCAACATTTTGGTAGATAAAATTAGGTAAGAGTCAATTAGAGTCAATTAGGATCGGTTGGAATTTTATTTGAATTTGAATTTGATTAACTTTTTATTTTTGTAATTCCACCCCTCCTATATAAAGGGGTTGGTAGTCTATTGTAACAGACAGTTCAGATTATATGAAAAATCGAGTTTATCCCATTATCTCTCTTTCATTATTTCTCTCCCTCAACGTGGTCTTCATAATTCATCTCCAAAACCCTGCATAGCCGACGTGTTTTCTCGTCCCTCCCCTCTATAAATTTCTTCTACCAAAAATTATATTTTCCCACCGTTGGATTTTTTTGTTGCATCAATTGGTATGAGAGCATGGCAACAGAATCGTTCTTACGATCCGACGATCCTATCGAATATTGGAGGATGCAATTCGATCTTAGTCTTCTCTCCCATGGCTCACATGCATATTCGCGACAACAAAAGTTCAAGCGACGCCTTATATCAAGCCTCAAGGTTCAAGCATGGTTGGACGCTTAAATCAATGAAACTTCGCTGATCGACAACAAAAATCAGATCGTTGTAGCTGCTTTTCAACATGATTTCGGTCAAGAAAATGAAGGTATTTTCAATCTCAAAGAAAATTCTACTATTACAAAGGTTGAACAACAACATTATGAAGACACGGGGCCAATATTCGACGAAGGTGTGGACGAGGAATACGAAAACATCGATTTTTTTACAAGCGATGTTGCTGTCTAGGTACAACAAGATGAAGAAAACTATGACGAAACAAACCCCATATTCGACGAAGACTATGCAGATAGCGAGGTCGAACACCTTGATCTATGCTTGGGTGAAGTTCTTGTGCAGGAGGCCTTCGCAACATGGCTGCCATCATCACCTCCTCCGGCCGCCACCCTCGCACTGCCGGCCCCAACCGCAGTGTCCCCTCCCGTCGCCCCTGAACCCTTTGCAACACCACCCCAGCCTCATCACCCTGACCCTCAGTCTCGTCAACACTTTCACCCGCCCGCACGTCAATCGCAAGCCGGCACCGCGTGGACCCAGCAGCATGCCACCACCACGATCCTCCACCTGTGTGCCACCTCCCCCATCTGTAGCTCTGTCCCTGTGGTAGTCACCACTACCACCGCCCTCACGCGTAGGGCTTGCGTGACCACGCCACGAGAGGCGTAATGCTCCTCCCAGCCCCGCGCATCAGCACAGCGAGATGCGTACGACGCCTCCCAGCCCCACGCGCCAGCACTGCGAGTCGAGCTCGCCGTCGTCGCTCCCCACGACGCCTGTGCCATCAGCCAGTCTGCCTGTACCACCGTCCGTGGACACCCATCCCAGACACCTGTCGTCGCCTCTTACTTTGGGAGCAAGAAAACCTAACGAGGGTTTCAATCGGATTCCCTGAAAGAAGGGATTTCAGGAGGGATGAGATATTTTATAATTTTTACAAGCAGACCCCTCCTCACAAGAGAATTTATCTAAAGGGGCAATTGGAAGGTAAAATATGTTATTGGTATATTCTAAGTGAAGGGGTAGAACATTTGCAGCCACATCCTCAAGTGAAAAAAATTATAAACGTAACATGGAAAAAGAGTAAAATTAGGGAATTTCAAGCAATGGTTTCAGACCGAATTCTCCAACGACAAATTGAAGATCAAGCAATTCGTCAAGAGACGAAATTTTCAAGCGGAGGAGAATAGATGCAATCATTCCTAAATTGGCAGGGCAAATCAAATTGAATCAGAGGATTGATGTGGGGATTTTTCAAATTAGAAATTCCCATCATTGATTAGTTAATTTAAGTAGTTTGCTTATTTTATTTAAATAAATTGAGATTGTGATCTCAACATTTTTGGTAGATAAAATTAGTTAAGAGTCGACTAGAGTCAATTAGGATCGGTTGGAATTTTATTTGAATTCGAATTTGATTCACTTTCTATTTTTGTAATTCCACCCCTCCTATATAAAGGGGTTGATAGTCTATTGTATCAGGCAGTTCAGATTATATGAAAAATCAAGTTTATCTCATTATCTCTCTTTCGTTATTTCTCTCCCTCAACGTGGTCTTCATGACTCATCTCCAAAACCCCGTGTAGCCGACGCGTTTTCTCCTACCTCCCCCCTCTAAATTTCTTCTACCAGAAATTATATTTTTCTATCGTTGGATTTTTTTCGTATGCATCATTATTCCTTGGATGGATCTATAAGGGAGGTCCATCCCACCGTTCTCTCAAAAAACAGTGCCCACCTTGCCTTGCGTGCAAAAGTGGCATCAAACACTGCCTCCAGTCAATGACTCTCTACCATTGCTACCATCTTCAAGAATCGCATGAACTCCTTTGAGAAATTAAAAAAAAACTAAGACATGAACCTTGAAATGTAATCCCCAGATGATACCATTGAATATGAATTAAATAATAAAAAAACAACTAAACATGGTTTCAAAACTTGAATTCACATGGTTCAAGATGGTCAAGATGGTAGTCCTGCTCTACATAAAAAGTGATATAATAGCTGTGATTATCTATTAGTTCTTCTTGCTGAAACATATAGTTCATGTAATACAAGGTCATGTATGTTGGTCCCATTCACACCCAACTCTCTCACAATTGACGATGTGGGACCGAACAAGTGAACTGTATTTGGATCTTTCCAAAAAAAATATAAATACCCAATTGACTAAACCATTTACTATTCTCAACCGTATCAAGAAATCGTTCAAATGTAACATCCATGTCACATGTTTTTTTAGATAGCTAAGGCTCTATATTCAAGTTTCAAGAATAATAGAATTTTTTAAGACATAAATCAGAGGTTTATCACTTATTTGTTAAATCACTTACATATGTTTTAAGTCACTTTATTTATCAGTGTATTGGACCCAAGCATAGATACTTGCAGAGAACATGTAGAACAAATAGTGCCCCATCCCATGTGCCATGTACTCCTGTGACTTTCCTGAATGAATAGTGGTATCATTTTTTGCAACATCGGCGATAAGCACATTGCATCAGAAATCATATTGAAGAATGTCATATATGCTTTTAAGAAATCAAAATGAACATTAAATGGCGAAAAATGAGAGATATGTCCCAAATTAACCCACTGCAGATCAGGGAAGAGTAATGCCAAAAGAAAAAGGATACGATAATCTGAAAGTGTGTGATCATCCTTCAGAACCCTTCCCCTGAAAATCAGTCGCTGTTGTCCTGTAGGAACACCAACAGTACTTGAAATTTTCTCCTTCAACCGTGCAATGCTCATCTGCATGAAATAAAAAAACTGATTGAGGAAGCATTTATCTGCATGATCAAGTAACTAGGAAGCAGTTAGATTAGCATCATTCTTCCCTCTAAACATACCTAGGCACTGGAAGGAAGAAGGTCCACAAACTCAATAAAGAAAAATGCATTTGGCATAACTTTCGGGATGAGAAAATGTTATTGGCGTAGTCTTAATGTTCAAGTAAGGAATAGGTTGGTCCACTTTCACTACCGGATGGACCTACTTGGCATGTGGTCCACCACATGCTTTGTTTGGTGCACCAACTCAGATGATCAAATATTTCAGCATAGATGTGCCAGCAATTTATGCAGGTTTGATGGCGGATACTCTATCCCCTAGAGGGTAATTGCAGGTCTAGCTCACTGGCAGGAATACAAACACTGATTCTAAGATACATATGCCAGTATGCTTCGATGGAAAAAATCATGCACATGATCCCTTAAAACTTAAATTGACCTGGACAAAATATACGAGGAGAGTCATTAACTTTTCCATTGGCTTTTGTGGCAATAGTACTATTACACCTAGTGCCCTATGTGATTTTTCTCATCTAATGCATGCATGTCTGACAATGCAGCAGGTGCTCCCTCTGATTGAGAAGACTATAAGGGGATATTCATCTTACTTTTCATCTTTCGCATGATAAGCACACCTAACTACTTAAAAATCATATTAAATTGTGGAGAAAAATGAATGGATTGATTATTATGAGGCCTAATAGCTCTCTTATATAGAGAGGAAAATCAAGAGAAAATTATATAAAAAAGAAAAAATGACTAAATACAAGTAACTCTCGACATTTCCCTGCAAAATGAAGCATAGATGTCAATCATGATCATTTTTTAACAACACTTCTGGAGTGGCCCTCTTGCTAGGGCCTTGGTGAAAAAATATGTCGTTTGTTCTCTTGAACTGACATCGGAAGTAGAGACAAAAGCCCTCTTGTATCATGTCTCTGTGTTATTCCAATCTATCTCGATGTGTTTGGTCCTCTCAAGGAAAGATGGATTGTCGGCAATGAATAAAGCAGCATGATTGTCATGAAGCAAATGCATGAGACAAGGCACATCAATAGTTAGATCTATCAAAATTAATCTAACACACATCAACTCAGTGCTCCCATGTACCATACATTTATATTCAGACTCGGCACTCGATCTGGCAATCACATACTGCTTTTACATGAGACAAAAGAACTCCCTATGAATACAGCAAAGATCAGAGGTCGATTTCGTGTTTTTAGGGCATCTTGCATAGTTAGCATTTTCACATGCCATTATGGCAAGAAATGTCCATCTGCTAAATAGCAATCATGTATTTATAGAAGACTTCAGCTATCTTGGGATCATGTAGACTACATCCATGGGAGAAAGTTGTGGCCATGGTTTGAAAAGGCATGCCTGTAGGCGCAAAGGCGATCTAGGCAAAATGAGGCGGGACCAAAGAGCTGCAAGGCGATCACCTCATGTCTTCTGGTCGAGGCGAGCGCCTCACATGATCGAGGCGAGTGGCAAAGCGAGACGGTCTCTAAGGCTACAATGATTTTCGAAGCATTTTCTTAAGATCATTTGTCCTATTGGCAGTTTCAGATGTTAATAAAGGTATAGTTCAGGATATATTTATACAAGACAAAGGTATAGTTCAGGATATATTTATACAAGACAAATGCTTAAATTTGACGTGTTTCGCATCCATATTTACCATTAACATGTCAAAATATTTTAATTTTATTAATATTACACCCTTAAATATACGAATCTGTAAATCTCATATGCATGTTGATCTGAATACCAATATAAGAAAGAAATTTGAAATAAGATGTTGCTCCCGGCAACCCCTGCAAGGGGGGTGCACCTTCTCCCCCTACCCCCCAGGCTCGATGACCGTGCAGCGAGACCCACATGCCGGTATGGTATGGTGGTACGAGGGCGACATCAGATGCTTCTTCAACTGGGTTCAGCAGAATAGACGGCTAGGATTCACGGGATATCAACATCTCAAAAATTCTGATAACAACAATCACCACTGACTCCCTCTTTCATGAATAGTTTAGTGACAACCATGTAATCTCGGATATTTTAGTGACAAATATAAACAATGACTCCCTCTATGATTGGATGAAATTTTAATGAAAAGATGCATAGAGTTGTATATCTTCGCTTTTGGTGTTCTCATCTTTACAAATTCATCACATATTATATAGTGATATATATTATATGTTAGTCAAATAATATATAATTTCATTAGTATATATTTTATTAGAGTTTATATAGGTATTTTTATTTATAAACGAATGCTTACGCTTCGACCATCACGAGGTTACGCCTCGCCTCACTTCTAGGGAAAATGTCTTGTTATGTTTTTTGCTTATTCAAAACATGGTCATGATTACTCCATAAACTGACTTACTTCGCTGTGAAAGATGTATCGTGCCCGGTAATAGTCACGAAGGAAGCTTCCCAACAAGCTCCGTGTATCTTCCCTTGTCCACCTTATATGTGTCGTCATCACAGAACTTCATGCTGGGATCAATAAGAGTAGTCGCAGGTCTGTAGTCTGTCATTCCTGACTTTAGAAGGAGTGAAGGAGATTTGTAACATACTTCCTTTGGGTCGTCACAAGACCACTTTGAATCCTAGAAAATTCAAGCCTAAAGAAGTATCGTAGTTCGCCAAGGTCCTTGGTGACAAATTGTTGTCCAAAGAAATCCTTAGCCTCCTTGATCCCAAGTAAGTCATTTCCTGTAATAATGAGATCGCCAACATAAACCAGAATGACAGCAATACCTCTCTTGTGTCTTGTGTACAAAGAGCAAGTGATCTGCAATCAATCTCTGGAAGTCACGTTGATCTATCAAGTCAGAGAGTCAGGGACTTTGTTAAGGTCATAAATAGCCTTATAAAGCATGCATATCTTCCGACACTCCCCCTCAACAGCAAACATGGGTGGATGCTACATATACACTTCCTCCTGCAAGCCTTCATACAAAAAAAAACATTCTTGCCATCAATTTGGGAAAGTGACTAGTCCGTACCACAAAAACAGATAAGAGGATCCGAAGAGTAGAATGACGAGCTATGGGGGAAAATTATCCTGATAGTCCACTCATATGTATGAGTAAACCCACATGCCCCAAGTCTAACCTTGTAGCAATAAACACTACTATCTGCTCTCAAATTCAATTTATTTTCAAGATCCATTTGCAGCAAACCAAACTCCATGTGCTATGTGACTGGAGTGCAATCATTTCCTCCTCCATAGCAAGAAGTCAATGACTATCTCATATAGTCACATGATATGTGTGTAGAATCACAACAGCATACAAGCCTACCACAATCTTCCTAAAATCATTTAATAAGCACTCCAGTGAAATATGGGCAGGAAGAGGATACATAGTACAACTATGTCTCTTCTTTTGAAGAACAATTGGCCGATCAAGATGCTTTGGATGATATGTCTCTTGTACAAGACTCCCCTCACATGCTACAGTTTCAATCTATAAAATCTCATATTGTACAAACATATCAACGGTAGAAACAAAGTGCTCAGACTTTGCCTGAAGTACGTTGGATGATGGGAAACGCACAGGAGCATGGGACCTAGTAGTCGACTAGAGAATCTAGTAGCGAGACTTCGAGGCAAAGTATAAACAAAAAAAGGTGTGGTGGGAGGTGGTGATATATGTGAAGGAGGAGGTGGAATGTAAACCTCCTCACCAGACTCAAATTTATGTCACATGTGAGAGAAAAATGCATAACATACTCAAAGAATGTGACATCACTAACAATATAATACTTTTCTCTGACAGGAATCACAGCACCGACACCCATTTTGGGTCCGGGAGTGATCAATAAAGATGCACTCGACAGCTCTCGGGTAGAGCTGTTCACAATCAGGATTCATGTAACAAACAAAGACCACAATACATAGACAGAGGTGTCAAAGAAAAAAGGTCATTATCGGGAAAAGCCAAGGTTGCAGAAATTGATAGTCGGTACTCAATCAGTGGGAACATTGACTAAGGATTAATCTACAGACGGGCGACTAATCGGATTTAGTCAGGCATTAGTCGGCATTAGTCAATTTTGAATTTTTTTAATATATTGTAAATATATAAATCATTTTTACACATATATTCTTATATATTTGCATAGATTTGTATATTTTCTATACTATCATAATGAAACAAAAAAGTAATTGACTTTAAATATAACAGTAAGCATATTATAATAAATTTGCTTTAAAAAAAATTAAAAATTTTAAAAAACAAAAGCTGTGTAAAAGTCAGCTAAGTAGTCGATCGACTAGGCCGACCAGTCAGCCCGATTACTCCGATTGATCGACTAATGGCCGCACTTTTACAACAGTGGGAAACGCAATAAAAAAGAACCTTTTCTCTAATCATAAAGGACGACATACGATTGACCATGTAAAAAACAGTAAGGACGGCATCACCCCATAACGAACAGGAGCACGACTCTAGATAAGAAGACTCCTAGTAATATCAAGAAGATGACGGTGTTTGCATTCAACAACAACCATTCTACTAAGAAGTATAGGCACATGAGATCTAATATAGGATGTCAAGGACTTGAAGAATTGAGAGAGTTGAATAGTACAAACTCCAACGTATTGTCAGAGTGAACTACTTAACAATAGCAGAAAAATTTGGATTAAAAAACAATAGCAGAAAATTTTTCTTTTTCTTTCAATAATAAAAATTTGCATAAAAGAGTTGGTCTCAAACTTATTTTTCATTGGAAAAACCCAAGGAGTCCTGAAAAATCATCGATAGCAATGAGAGAACTTGTGCCCCTGATGTGAGGACACGATTGCGACGCCAAATATCAAAATGCACTAACTCATATAAAGAACTACTGCTACGATTCTAACGACTAGGAAAACTGGTATGATGATGCTTCCCAAGCTGACAAGCCTCGCATTGAAAAGAAGACTAGGAAAGAATTTGTGGGAGGACTCAACACAACTTGTGCAAAGAAGATGACCAAACCGAAGATGCCAACACGTTCAACGAAGACTGATCCAGTGGGAATGGAAGATCTTCCAGCATAAAGAGACTATATCGATCTGTAGATATCCCCTTGCCCATAGCTACATTCAATCACCTTGTCCCCGAGTGTATTATAAAGCATAAAAGCGAGGGGACAAATATACCATGACAATTCAGATCTTCTGTAATCTGACTAATTGATATGATTTCATAGAAAAATCATGTGCATGTAGCACATTTTGCATATGCATGGACGGTGTCAACGGAATCTCTCCACGTCTAGTAATAAGAGAACGTGTCTCATCTGCAATGACAACAAATCTGCAGGGTAAAGCAAACTGTAGGATGTGAATTGTGCTTTGTCTCCGTAGAGATGGTGAGATACACCGAATTCCACGATTCATTTTGAAATGTCTGTCATGTGACAACTGACAACTAATAAGTGCATAAGTTGTCATATGGTACCGGCAGAGGCTGCAAAGTCAGATGAGGTCGATGTAGCACTACTAGGGTCTATGGAAGGAGTCATAATCTCCATCAGACAGGAGATAAGATCATCGAACTCACTAATCAGTTGAAGTGGCAGTAGACTCAATCTGCTAGGCAACACATGCAGACATGGGGTGACAATGCTTCCGTTTAGAAAAGCATCCTCATAGTGCCCAAAACGATGTAGCAGCATGTGCACTGCTGACGAGAACGCCCACCTTCTCTACCACAGACACCACATCCTTTGAACTATGCTCAAGTTGCTCAACATCCCCTGTTACGAGATGCGGCCATCGCAGAGGAGGTCTAAATAGAAGCTGCACGAGGCGATCTTGCTCAGTCGATTGTACGCCTCCACCATGGGAGATAAAGATGCACATATGTGAAGTTGGCTCCGAGCAGCATCACTCTAAGAATCAAGTGCTGCAAGAAACATACCCACCATTATTTACGTCTATGTACGTCATATGTTGCACGGTGGTAGCATTAAGGGGCATAAAGTTATGAATCTTCTCGTACATGCTCCTGAGCCAGGAGTAGCAAGCATGGAGGGGACGACCATCCAACTTAGCTGTGAATATATTGTAGTGAAGCTGCAGAATTTTCATCTCATTCCTCGTTGAGAAAATGTCATGGCGAGGATATCTCACATTGTCTCAGCAATAAGTTGAAGAATGTCGTTTGTTATATAAGTGGTACGGGAGCCAGGTAACCAAACATGCTCATACGTATTATCTTGCTTCCACAAAGCATATGTCCCAGGTCTTGTCGGTCAACTCATGTTGCATCAGGATGTATTTCTTGTTACTCTCCATGATACTCATGAATTGCATGGCCCATAGTTCATAGATGGTCACATCCATCTTGACAATAGGAGCTGGATCTTTGAATGCCAACCTTGTGATCTGACATGACGAATGAAGGAGCCCAAGAAAGATACGACTGGGGTGTATAAACGATCTGAAATTGTCTACACAATCATGTAGGGAAACCAATTGTGTATGCAAACTCAGAACACAATTGCTCCCATCAAACTCCAATGACACTCTAGGCTCGTAGGGTGATTTATAGGTCTGAAAATCACCCATTCCGCATGAAAAATCAGACCCCACATGAGCTAGAGCACACGAGGAGTGCCTACATATGACACGGGGATGTATTGCAATGCCCGATGGGACTGTGGGCGGCACACAATCATGATGGCCATAGGGTGGTGGTAGGGTGTCGTACGGGACCGCGGAGGCTGTTGGGCGACAGTAGGGGTGCCACACGGGACTGTGGTGGCCATTGCGTGGCAGTAGGTTTGTCGCACGATGATCACGATGGTCAACAGAAGTCCCTTGGCGGCGACACAGATGCTGTTATCGGCCATGAGAGAAGATGCACAAGGGGAGTCGTACTAGAGGGTGACGTATTGGGTGGTGGCAATGAATCTAGTCTCGTGGGGTACGATGAGGGGGCCGTGCAAGGGCGGTGGATGCGAACACAAAGGTAGTGATAGGTGGGCAACGAAGAGAGAGGAGGCGGGCTGGTGGGGTATGGTTGCAGGTTTCTCAAGGCTCAGGTATGGACGGTCGCTCTGATATTATAATGATGGATTGATTATTCATCGAGCCATAGGGCTCTCTCTGTATAGAGAGGAGAAACCCTGGAGGGAAAATTACATAAGAAAGAAGAAAGAAATAGCGAAATACAAGTAGCTCTCAAATAAAATCATTTATTAAATGGATTACAAAAAATTAAGTCGCATATACATCTTTGTAACTTAGCATTCCAACCAGTCCCATAATGAATACTTTGCAAAGAGTGGGTATAGGCCATATGACTCATAAGTATAAGAGACTACCACTTAACCACCCAAAATATTAAACCCAAGTTGTCTAAGCAAATGTATCTCTGTCTTATTACAAAGCAAACCAATCCTTTTGTTCAATCAGCAGTCGAAAACTAAAACAAGCTACCATCTCCCAAAATGCGACACAACAGAGGCATCAACTCAACACTATGACAAGAGGTAACTTCACATATTCTCCTCGCTTGATGGTGGAGAAAGCCATCGATCTCCCCCCCACAACCTCGGCGCTCATTTCAAAAAGAGAGCCTATTCATCTCCATAAACCACAACACCACCAACCACCATCATCCAAATGGTACATGACAGACTCCCACTCCAACAAAACGTCATGCCAATCACTTCTAGAGCTCGTCCGAAAAAACCTCCACATAATGGAGTCAAGTTTTTGTCTAACCGCCAGCAGGCATCCATCAGTGGAGACAAAGAAAACAAGATGACATGATAATAGACTTCAATAACTTACAATGGTTGGCCTACGAAAGACGCATAGCTCTCCAGCTTTAGTTCATGTTCCAGCTTCACTAAAAGTAACCACCATGTGTGGCAAAGTCTGCCACAAATCAAATTTTTTTTTGAAACCAGAAAAGGGGGAGGCACTCTTAGGTGTTCACCCAAAATTAAATTAGTAAAAATAATAGAAAGAGTACAAAAAAAGAGAAAGAAGGAGCGCTCTAGACAGTCCAAGAGCACAACACACCCGAGGCACAAGTACAAACGTTCTCCATATAAAACCTCTGGCCAGAAAACAGCCGCTCATTCCTAGACAACCAAATAGACCAAACCAGCGCCAGAGGCCGCAGCAGCTCAAGCCTCGGCCGATGCCTGGCAACGCCCAGGGCCCTGCAGGAAACCCTCGACCCCTGTCGTGTCAACCCAGCCCAAGCTCGGATCAACCCAAAGAGGAAGCACCACCAGACAAGCAAAGAAGAGATGCTCCAGCGTCTCGATCCCCTCCTCGCATAGCAGACACCTGTTGGACACCGTCCCGACCAACCTAGCATACCGGTCACGGGTCAAAAGCCTCTTCCTCCTGAACAGCCAGAAGAAGAAAGCAACCTTCGCCAACCAACCTAGCATATCGGTCACGGGTCAAAAGCTTCTTCCTCCTGAACAGCCAGAAGAAGAAAGCAACCTTCGCCGGAAAACCCAGCCTCCAGAAGAAAGAGCAGTCCGCCGCCAATTCCGCCGAAAGAGGGGGCGGTCTACAAATCGTCGAGTAAGCTTCCCGACGGAGAAAGAGTCGTCCCATCACACCCAGTGGTCCCGCCCCCAGAAGGGCCCCGAGGCATCTCGAAGCGCATCCAGTAACTGTAAGAATTCTTCCATGCGCTGGTCAGAGACAACCGAACAAAAAGTCGGCATCCAGTTGCTGTCCACCCAGCAGGACGCAACCCTAACCTCCTTGTCAGCCGCCAAAGCAAAGAGACGAGGGAAGCACAAGGATAGCACTCCCCCGTCAAACCAGTCATCTCTCCAGGAAAGCGAACCGCAACCCATCACCTAAGACCGGCCTGAAAAGCGTCAGGAAGGTCTGGGAGTGCGAGAGGACGGCCCTCCAGAAGGGAGAAGGTCTACGCCCGTGCACACCATCCGCCGTCGTCGCCACAGGAGCCGCAGCATCGACCCCGTAAATACGCCTGAGTAGAGTGCAACAAAGGTGCTCACTTGTACCCCAGACTCTGGCCACCCACTTCATCAAAAGCGCCTCGTTTAGCTCGCCCAGCCAGCAGATACCGAGAATGCCCTCATTCTTCCGCAAAGTGACCTCCTCCCAGCTAACCAGGTGTTATCCCCGTGCCCTGCCCATTTCTGCCCCATAAGAACCGTCTCATCAAGCCCTCCAACCTCCTCCTGATCCCCGCCGGCATGAGCCACGTGAAGTACACCGGTATGGCAGATAATACCGCCCTCAAGAGCACCAGGCGCCCCCCCTTGGACAAGATCCGCCGCCTTCCACCCCACGAGCCTGTTCTCTAGCTTCTCAACCAACGGCAGCCAGTCCGCCATCTTAGACCTCCCGACGCCCAACGGTAATCCCGAGGTACTGAATGGGGAAGCCAATCCCTTCGGTACCCAAAGCAGAGCTGCAGAGACCCACCAACTCCTCAGACATGTTGATGGGGACCACCTTCGATTTGCTGCAATTCTGAATGAGCCCGGACATCAGGCTAGAGGCATGGACCTCCGACAAGGGCGAAGCACCTAAGCTCGACCATCTCCAACTCCTGTTAGCACCTCTTGTGGAGGAACCTATGGAAGTGGTCCGCCACCGCCCTCCCCAGCTCCCTGTTTCCGTCCACCATTTGTCCCCCAATGAGAAGAGTTCTGATGTAGTTCTCTCTTCGCCTTCCGCTGGCCACCCTGTGGAAGAAGGTTGTATTCGCGTCGCCCTCAGTAAGCCACCGATGCCTGGACCTCTGCCTCCATCCGGTAACCCACTTCCTGTCTTCATCAAGGATCTGTTTCTGTGCATCCGAACGCTGCTTGGGCTCGTCCTCGTCTAAGGGACGATCGTCCTCCATAGCGTCGAGCCTGCTGACCATGTTCTCCGTCGCCGTCCTAGTCGCCACACGAGCCACCCTCGACTGTGCTCGAAAGCGCAAAAGCCTGGACCGCAGAGAGTCCAGCTTCCGAACGAACCTCGCCGTCGCCGAACCCACGACCACCGTCGAGTTCCAATGCGACGCCACCATATCTCTGAAACCATCCTCCAAAACCCACGCCTTCTCGGAGCGGAAGAAGCCACGAGCAGGCGCTGAATCCTAAAGGATGGGCGTGTGATCTAACCAAGACCGTGGCCGGGCAGCCACGAAGGAGAGCAGGAAGAGAGCCAGAAGCTCAGACGACGCGAGGAACCGGTCAATGCGCGACCTGGAGTTGGCGCTACGCCAGGTGTACTTGGTGCCCGCCGCATCCAGAATCTCCAGCTCAAGCGACTCCACCAACTCCACGAAGGCCTCATAGTCGGGGTCCTGACCCCTCCGCAGCCGCGGCCTATCCGAAAAGAGCAAGGTGACATTGAAATCCCCTCCCTTTTTTGAATAAAAGAAGGGGGAGCCCACCCAAGTCGGGAGTCACCACACCAAAATATTCATTAATTAACGAAAGGGTACATCAGTTGGATATCCAGAAATTGTACACAGTATTACAGTGCACTAGTACATTTCCACAGTAAAACCGCTGCCCCTTGAAAGTGCAGTCATTCCTGTCGAGCCAGATAGCCCAAAGGGCGGTAAAAGGCCTTGAAACATCACCGGAGGACCCAACCCCCACCGATCGAATAGATCTCCAAAATTGTTTCAAGCCGGAAGTCTGGACCCAGAACAGCCCCAAAGAATCCCATACATGTGCCGAAGACCTGCAACCGAAGAAAATGTGGTCTGCGTCCTCCACGCCCTCCTCGCATCTGTCACACTTCAAATCCGACACGCCCAGCAGTCTCCCCCTCCTAACTTTGTCGCACAGATGGTTTCTCCTTAGACACCAAAGAAACACCTTAGCTCGAGTGAGAATCTTGGCCGCCCAAATCACTTTTATGTCCACACGTAGTTTATCATCGCTCTCCATTGCTCCACCACTCAGCTTCTGATATGCCATCTTTACCGAGAACTTTCCATTTGCCCAACCAAAGTGATCTGGCTCGCCTAACATCTCCCCAACATAGGGAATCTCAGATAGCAGACGCAAGAACTCCTCCATCCGCTGATCCGAGAGAATAGAGAGGAACCTCAGAACCCATGACCCAGAGTCGGCCACATCCGCCATCTGCGCCCCCCTTTTAGCTGCCAAAGCCATCAGCCTAGGGAAGCAATGGGCCAACGCCCCCTCCCCCGTCCAGTCATCCTGCCAAAAACGGAAACGGTGACCATTCCCCAACCTCGGTCGAAGGAAAGGCCTGAGCCCCGGAAGTACGGTACGGATCCCCATCCACAAGGGAGACTCATAACGTTTCCGAGCAGCCACCAACTCCTCAGTGACACCATAGATCTTCCTCAACAACCGTAAGACCAGCGAGTCGGATGAGCCCCAAATCTTCACCACCCATTTAGCAATCAATGCTTTGTTCATCAATTCCACATCTCGGACACCAAGACCACCCTCCGAGACGGGTACAGTTAGATCCTTCCAAGCCACCAAGTGTAAGCCCCTCCCTGCTTGCCTTCCATCTGACCAGAAAAAGGATCTCATCAGAGCCTCCACCTTCCTTCTAACCCCAACAGGCATCAGTCTCGTTGAGTAGAAAAAAATCGGAATGGCTGAAAAAACGTGCTTCAGCAGGGTAAGCTTCACACCCTTGGACAGAGCGGTAGCCTTCCAACCCTCCAACCGCTCCTCCATTCCCCGTAGAACACAATCCCAATCTGACCTCCTCAACCTGCCAGCAACAAGAGGCAACCCCAGATAGGTTATCGGTAAATGCCCCAGAGGGCATCTCGACCACTCCGCGAGCATGTTGCCCTCCTCATCGTCCATCCCCAGTAGAACCAGGACCGACTTCTGCCTGTTAATCTACAAAAACCTGACAGGCACCCAAACAATTCCACCAAAATAGCCGCATTGTGGTTCTGCTCTTCCGCCCCCCCCCCCCAGAAAGATCAGTGTGTCGTCCGCATACTGCAACACCGAAACGGAGATGTCCCCACAACCTGAAGCCCTGACACCACCTCTCTTCAACCGCCCGCTGAAACAAAACGGCAAGACAGTCTGCCATCAGCACAAAAAGCAGGGGAGCTAGGGGGCAGCCCTGACACACACCCCTCTGCAGTTGGAACCATCCTCCCTCCGGCCTTCCGTTGACCAACACAGAGCACGAGCTAGTAGTGACACATCTCTTGATCCAACGAATACACTCCGCCGAAAACCCCCTTCTCTGCAGCAATACCCACAAGAACTTCCAACTGACACAATCCACCACACTTTTATTAAAATAAGCTCCAAGTATGTAAGTGACAAGACCTCACATGAGGTATCCCACATTAATCTTCAACACTATGGACATCCCCTTAATCTTCACCACATCACTTTCAATAACCAAGATCGTATCATCAACTTATCGAAGCACTAGCATGGAAAGATCGCCACGAACATGCCCAGCACTAATGCCCCTTTACACCACATTTTTTATGACCGTTGTTAAAGCATTTGCACAATAATGAATAAAAAGGGGCAAAAGGGCAGCCATCCCTAACATCTCTATGTGGCTGAAAAAGACCATCCCCCGGATGACTATTGACCAATACAAAGAAGTATGTAGCATTGACACATTTCATCCACGAAATCCATGTTTTCTAAAAAGCCTTCAAACAAGAGGGACATGCATCATGGAACTAAAAGGTGTGCATCGAGGTGCTAGAGGCCTATGCCTTAAGGCAATCATGCCCAACTTAGCCATGATGTGCATGCCTCAAGCTCCTTTGGCGAGGCATGTGCCTCGCTTGGTCGAGGCAGTCCAAAGCGGACAAGGTGTGGTGCAATGATGAGGCATGTTTTGAGACATTTCAACGTATTTTATTGCTAATTGTACTTGTCTACTACATAGTTTGAGATGCTTATAAAGGTCTTGTTGTTTAGCACATATTTGTAAAAGATAAATGTTTATATATGATGTTTCTTTCAAGTTCATATTTACCATTATTATATCAAGCTTGTCGTTATAGGATTCAGGACACCTCAATATTATATGTTAGCCCCATGTAATACATAAATTTCACTGACATACATTTTATCGTAATTTTATGCACCACAATATTTTAGTGACAAAAATGTGACTGATATTTCATGATAGTTACACCAGTGACTCCATTTTTTATTGCATGGAAATTTAGTAAAAAAATTATGAAATCGCTATATCTTTTTATTTGGTGTTCTTATCTCTAATTTCCTCGATTATTGTAGTATTATATATTATACTAATCAGATAATATATAATTTCATCAACATATAATTCATTGTAGCTTTATGTGTGTTTTCGTGTACAAATTAAGCCTTACATATCAATCGCCTCAAGGCTACAACACCTCATGCCACCTTTTGTTATTTCAAATCTTGATTGACATAAGTCGGCAGTCAACACAATCGTTAACTTTGATAAAGTCAACCTTCCACAATATCTCTTGATCCATTGTCGCTTCCAATCAACCACCATCTTAGTGGCCATGACCAAATTGTTCATCATATGTATGTCCAGAACAAAGGCTGTATGAACAAGTACAACAACATCATAAAGAACAAAATATAGACGGTTTGCCAAATTACGCATTAAAAAGTGCAATGGCCCTAAGGGCATCCACCTTTTCAGACAAATCCTTTTTAAGCAGTAGGAAAATGAGAGCCTTGTTAACTATTAGAACCAAAGTATATCAAAACCTTTCAATCATATTCATCGTGTGTCGCCAATACATCCCAAAAGTCCTTGAAAAATAAGACTGGAATATCATCCCGACCAAGCAACCCATCAACCTTCAACCCATACATCGTGTTGTATATATTACCACCACCATAATCTCTCAAACAAGCACATTTGCTTGCTTTTGAGACAATATGCTCAGCCTGAGACCAAGCCACCTCCAACCAATATCATAGAAATGTCTGCTCAACACTCGAAAATACCTAAACCGCCTTGTCGATCTCCTCGTTACCTTTATGTTTATCGTTATCTTGCTCGGGATTGTCGTTAGCATATACTTGTATTGGTTGATTGGATGCCACTGGTGGAAAACCTCGAGAAAAAGTTGGTTGGACTGAAGGTTGTCTTCTAAAGGGTGGTCACATGTGCTTCTTAAGACAATCGTGTTTGTCATTACTCTTTCCTTTCGCACTACTTGTTTGTTGTCAGGGGGCAGTTATGTTTAAAGTCAATGCTGCAATGGTTTTTCTACTCTAGCTTTGAGCAAGAGATTCATGGCATTTTTTTGTTCAATGGGTGTCAATAACAGAGCCAACAGAGGATGGAGGTATGGGGCTCCTGATAGGGATGCAAACGGTCGGATACGGATACGGATATAGGTATTACCATATCCTTTTCCGTTTTTTAATACGAATACGGATGCGGATGCGGATATTGACGGATATTAAAATTATCTTACCATATCCTTAAAAAAACGGATACGGATGTGAAACGGATATTGATCGCACACGAGTAATGTTAGAAATACTCTATAGAATCGACTTAAATATATAAGAATTGGATGGAAAACACATGATATTAATTTACTAAATATGTTTGTATCATAAAAAGTATATAAATATGGTAAAAGGAGGTAGAGAATTATGTTATATATGGTTAAAAATGAATCTACGACTACATTTATATACTAAAACGGATATATGGATACGGATACGGATGTTAGCAGATATCAAAATGATATCCCTATCCGTATCCATTTTAAAACGGATACGGATATGGATGTCAAAATCTGTATAAAACGGATACGGTGACGGATCGGATACGAATATATCCGTATCCGTTTGCATCCCTAGTTCCTGAGACTTAAGGATTTAATAAGGCTCTTCTAACAAAGTGGTTGTTGATGATAAAAAAAGGGTAAGGATTTGCTCAATTGTTTAATGCAAATAGTTCATGGTGTTACTTATGGTTTACCTGCATCATCGGGTGCGATCAACTCACCGTTTAACTTTTGAAAGAGAATTTGTGTTATTTTATTGGAAGTAGTGTCATTGTTATGGCTGACATCAGATGACGATCGCTTTTTTCTATTTGACAGATGAGTGGACTGAAGGAGTCTTCTAAAATCACTTCTAAAAGCTCTTTTGTTAGTGGTGAATCACGATGTTGAGTATGATGGAGGTATGACCCAATAATGCATGGGATCCTACATCTCACTCTAGCTTCTCGAAACATAGGGTCTTGTATTTTTGTAGGCTGGTGGCATTCCTTGATACGATAGAGGGATCTTTGGATGATCATGACTACTGCACATGGGTTGATAGAAACTTCTCGATCAAGAAGGCGAACAAGGTTCCGTTTGCACCTTAGTGTTAGATCATGAATCTGTCACAGGAGTGCAGGATGATTTGAAGTTGGAAAGTGTCATTGAGAGTGAAAGTATAGAGCTACGGTTCAGTCGAGAAGGGACGTGTGACGACGAGAGTGCATACCGCCAAGATGTTGCAATAGTTGCTGTGACTTATCCTTGATGTTAGGAAGCTCTTAAGGATGTGGACCACTTGTTCTTTACATGTGATCAATCCATGGAGATCTGGTTCGAAATTGCAATTTGAGTGGACTCCACAATTGCTACAGTCTTCTGGGAATCCATCAAGGCCAAATGTGTCAAATCAGTTGGTGATTAATTCAAGCATTTGGCTCTCACCTAAGCTTTATCATTGGCGCAGAATGGTGCAGTGTTACTTTAGGAAAGATTTTATGTAGAGAATGTAATCGAGCATGTTGTGGCTCTTCTTGAATCCTTCTTCTAATTTCTCATGAATTTGTTAATATATGACATGGATGTGCACCATTATGAGTGCATACCCTTGTTACCTCAAAAAAAGCGTTTTATGGAATAAAAAAGTTGGTAATGTCAGGTTTTTTCATGGCTCGTTTTCGTGCATGGATTATTACAATTGACAAGCAACCATTTGTATAATATTTCTAATCTAATTTCTAGTTATAGTAATAAGTGATATTTACAAAAGAATAATAAGAGCTACCCAGCATCACATGCTTTTAAGATCATAGATAATATTTAGCATTTGATCAACATCATTGTCAATGCACAATGCTTTCTACTGAGACCATATGCTTGCAACAAATCTTACTCTAAAAATGATCAAGGAATCTAAAATTTTGACATAAAAATCCCATCAGAGAAAACTATTCCTCTTTTTTAAACAAGCACAAAGATCGGTTACCCGGGGCTTTTAGCTTTCCATCATATTTTCACTAGCAGAAATTTCTTAATATGTCTAGTATTTTTTAGTAATGTTAGATGCGCAGTCAACCTGCCTAACCAACAGATATGACAGAAAAATATGTAACCATAAACAAGTGATCTGAAAAACTTCGTGTATATAATCTGAGTGTTAAAATTTCGTGAGGTAACAATGGAAATTTTTTTAAGGGAAAAAGGGGTGTAAACTCAAGGTGAGTTACACCCGAATTATATTAAAACTAGCAAAATAGATAATAACAATGAAATTGAAAATAGATAATAACTGCCATCATCTAGTTGATTTGGCACAAGGAATTGTTGTAAAGTTTGGCTATATTATAACTATAAATATTTCTTCCGAAACAATCTGAGCTGCAGAATCTCCATAATTTCCATTTTAAGAACCAAGTCAAACTGCACAAGGGATTAACAATATACTATACCAGAAAAAATAGAAGTTCAAAGCAATTGCTTCTTTCAAAATAATTCCTCGGCAATGAGAAAAATAAATTACATTGTATTCCACACGAAAAGTGTAGATTTGTGAATCCAGAGTTTTGATGTGTATCTCCACAGTAGCTTCGCATGCCTCATTAACTTGACCAGAACTGCTTGCTTTAGATGGGTCTATGTTTGCCATTCTTCTGGCTGCAAGCAGAATTAGATGGAGTTTCTACATCATCATCATCCTCAAAACCATGAATTGCCATGTAAGAGTAAAGAAACTAAAACTTCGTTTTCCTCTATGTAAGAATAAATTTAAATGTGTATCAATAAATGCATCTAGTTTAATCTCAACTATATGCAAAGGATCAAGCCATTCAACTGCGTATACGTTCAACCTAACTGATTGAGGAAGAGATCAACTAAGAAGTTTATGTTAAAACTAATGAATATGACCCCATGACATGCTTAATTATAAACTATCTGCCTAAACGAAAAAATCAGTAGCACGACTATATGCAATGTAGCATTCTTTATAAAAACCATAGTAGCATATAAAATATATCCTACTCTAGAAGTTTAGAACAACCATATTGATCAGCTAACATGACCATCATATCACTCCAAAAAGCATCACCATGCAATGCATCACTAAAGCAGCAAGTCAAACAACCAAAATTACCTATCCTGCGTACACCAATTTTAACCAAAGAACCATGCCACACAATCAAAATTCTTACAATAATATCATTTTCAGAATCTGCATTCATAACTAATGAAACGGGTCTTTTTTAGAAAGTAAAGATGAGCACATCATGCATGTGTGCTCACCCGTGATCTCCATTTATTAACAAAATTAAAATTGCAAGTGATCAAGGACCTATAAAAAAAGTCGTATGCACAAAGGATGTTCTCAACATGAAATTGTTCCCCGTAAAAAACAAAAGCATTTCTGGTCTGCCAAGCCATATAACCACTGAGAGGCAAACGGCTTTGCCCACTCAGCTCTGGAATGGTGCACCATGTTGCCTTAATTGGCTCAAAACTCGCTCCAAACATGAAAAGACAGACCTCTTCCTCAAGATCGCATTAGAAGAATAGAAGGACGATATCTTGAGTAACCAGCAGACATTGGGCAACTTCATCTACATCCAGAAAGAACCTTGCCCTGAAAGACCTCGGCATCACTCGTCACTATAAGAGGGGTCATCATCCTCAAAATCAGCCGACAATCTCTAGCCATGGACAGGGACTATGCCTCTAAAGCACTTTACATGTCTTCCTGAGAGAAAACCACATCCACTCAGATAGACCAACTGATCCCATCCTTCTAAAGTGCCCTCCATCAGTTCTAGCCACTCCAGCATCTGAATAAGGTGCCTCACGGGCTCACCCATTGATTCGCTGTCACATCCACTCAGACAGACCCACTGATCCCATCCTTCTAAAGTTCCCTCCATCAGTTCTAGCTACTCCAGCATCTGAATAAGGTGCCTCACCCGTTGATCCGGAAGGGATGAAAAGAACGCAAGCATCCACACGTCTGACTCGGACTAACACTCAGCCACAATCCAGTCATTTCTCCATAACTCGAAAGAATCCCCCTCCACAACCATCAAATGAAGAAATGGAGCTGTATCCAGGTACAGGATAATTAAGCATAAGCCTCTCCAGAATACCGATGGCAACCTCACCTTCGTCAAATCAACAACGATATCCACAAAGATCCGTCGTATCATTTGACTCGCTGCCAATCCTCCCTCTCATTGTCCTCACTGTCACTCGTTGCTTCTCTATATCCCCCTCGCCGCCCAGAACTGTCACTCTGGACTACATCCCTCTGCACCACTGAGGATGAAAGACCGTGTCATGCGTCCGGAGAAGGACGTGCACTCGTATAGGGATGTGTACACTGTCGGAGAGGAAATGAGAAGGAAGAAAGAGGGCCACCATGTAAAAGGGGTGTCACGTATCGTGCAACAAGATCAAGGGGTCGATCATGGCCGCCAATTGTGATTCAGTTGCTGATTACCAGGTCGAGGGGAAGTGGTTACGCCCTAGGCGTCTGCAGTGGAGGGAGGCAAGAATGCTGAAGTTAGGTGTTGCTCCAAAGCCGAAGAAATTCGAATGTTACCGTTGCGGAGGAGATAGCATATGGGGAGGAGATGTGGTGCTAATGAATCTATTTTCTTCAAGTGTCGAAGCCCGGGCATCTACAGATGGATTATCACCTCGAGGCCGTCAAGATAGATGTGGGCACCACTGTTCAGCGCAATCCCTTGGCGGGCATTCTCATGGCAGGAGGGACTGACTATGGTGGTAGTGTTGCTGGAGAAAGGGCAAGTAGTTGGATGCGTAGAGGATGTGATAAAGATCTCAGAGACGCTTTTGTGCATCCATTTGATCGAGGATCACGAGGTTCCTTTGTTGCTTTTCAACAAAGGGGGCATGTTTCCTGAGGCTAAAAGGTGGCAAAAGGTACGCCTTCAAGATAGAGCCCAATAGGTCTGTTGAGAGATTATTTATCTTTTTCTATTTCATGTGTTTCTTTTCTTTTTGTATCTATTATGTAATTTTCCAACGAGAGTTCTCTATATAAGAGAACTCCAAGGCTCCATCATAATGCAATTCATTATTCTTTCTCCAAAAGGTATCAAAGCGACGGTCATATACCAGAGTTCTCGTATCCCATGCCCTGATCACTTCTGCATATATTGTCGTGATGCTTTACCAACATCGCTACGCCACTCCAGATCCCCCAAAGTGTTGACTAGCTGGCGATACTGTAAGGCGCTCCAGCACCGTCGAGCATCCCGTTCGACGATGTTAGGTGTTGCTCCAGTGTCATCAGACACCCCTCTAACATCACCAAGCGCTCAATGTCGTCAGCGACCACCGACACGATATACGGCTCTGCCTAGGGCCCATGTCTTCTCCTCAGCATTGATTCAGTGTTCGAGAATCCTTTCCGGTCTGATTTTGATCAAAGGAAGAAGATGGCCTATAAATCATCTTTCTGGCCCTAGCATGAATCCAGAAGTGAAGGGGACGGTTGTTGTATGAGTCTACACATGCAATCAATCCCCTATGTGTCCGTGTAGACACATTCAGATAGGTTTACAATCCCGATTGAGTTTCATTTCGGCCCTCTTATCATCAAGTCAGAAAACAAGGGTGATATTTTTCCTCGATTTGGTGCCTTCAAGGGCATGACACACATTGTGAAGATGGAATCAATTACGAGCTATGGTCCATGCAATTTTTAACCTTGATGCAATGCAGCAATAAGGAGCATATTCTGATGAAGCAAGAGCAGGCGGATAAGGCTAGGAAGAATGCTTCTTGGAAGCAGGACAATGCGTACATGCATATTTTGTTCTCAAGAACTCTCATCACGGAGATAGGCAATGATCTTGTGAATCAGCCCATAACTAAGGCCATGTAGGATTTTTTTTACCGAAAAGAGGGTGTGCTCCCGAATCGGGAGTCACCCCAGATTGTACTAAGAAAAGAAAGATGTGTTACATTAGCGAGAGGCCCAGAAATTATAGAGGGTCGTACAATGAGAAACAACATTCTTAGGGTAGAACCTTTGATTCTTGAAAATTAGATCATTTCTCCCAAGCCAGATGGCCCAGATCATCGCAAAAGGCTTGGAACGGTCGTCAGAAGAGCCCATGCCCATGCCATGCACAGATCTCCAGAATGCTTCTAATCCACTGGTGTCCACCTCCCTCTAAATCTGCCTCGAAGAAGCTCACCCAAAGAACAAATGATCAGCATCTTCATCGGACTCCCCACACCTGTCGCAGCGTGCGTCCTCCAATCCAAAAATTCTTCTCCTCCTCACCTTATCACAAACCCGATTTCTCCTAAGACACCATAAGAAAATTTTCACCCTTTGCGGGATTCTGGTCGCCCACACGATCTTTATATCATGACAAAGATCGACGTTCTGCTCAGGTGCCGCAGGCGTCCCCCTCAGAGCGTCATATGCCTTCTTCACCGAGAACCTCCCCTCTTTCCACTCGAAATGGTCAACCCCGTGGGTCATTTCCCCCGGTGGAGGCACCTCCGCAAGCATCCTCATGAACTCCTCCATGCACTGGTCTGAGAGTTCCGTAATAAAAAGCGGCGCCCATGCCCCATGATCCGCCACCTGAGCAAACATGGCGTCCTTCGACATCGCTAATGCCTCCAGGCAAGGAAATCTCCTACCAAGGACACCATTTTTGGACCAGTCATCGCTCCAAAATCTGAACAGCTGCTTGTTCCCCATGCATGGCCATAGAAGCGGTGTGATGGTTGGCAGGATACTGCGGATTCCAGCCCATAGCGGCGACTCAAATCTTTTCCTGTTTGGATTCAACTCCCCATTGACTTCATAAATGCACCTCAGCAATCTGACAGCTAGGGATGACGAGGATCCCCAAATCTAGATTACCCACTTCGTAAGTAGGGCCTTGTTCATAGAATCAATATCACGGACACCAAGACCGCCATCGCACAAACACTTCGTAACATCGTCCCAACTCACGAGATGTAGCCCGGATCGATGTTGCCTCCCGTCTGATCAGAAGAAAGCCTTCATCATAGATTCCATCATACTCCGAACCCCACTCAGCATTAACCGAGTCGAGTAAAAAAGATGGGGATGGCAGCCAGAATATGCTTGAGGAGAGTTAACTTCCCTCCATTAGGAAAGAGTGATTGCTTTCCATCCTATCAGTCTCTCCTCCATTCTACGCACTATGTTGTCCCAATCCGATCTCCTTAGCTTGTCGTCCACCAACGGTATCCCCAAATACTGTAAAGGCAGGTTCCCCAAACTGCAACCCACCACATCTGCCAGCATACCACGCTCATCCCCATCTCTAAATTGAAACCCACGACCATCGACTTCTGCCTATTAATCTCAAGTCCCGAGAGACTGGAAAATATATCGACGATGCGTGTTGCATTCCTTCTTTGCTCCTCCGAGCCACCAAGGAAAATGATTGTATCATCTGCCTATTGTAGCAATGGCATCGAGAGGCTCCCCATTCGGAAGCCCTCGCACCACTGAATCTCCACTGCACGGCTGAGTAGAACCGCTAGACAATCTGCGACCAAAACAAATAGCACTGGAGCAAGCAGACACCCCTGGCGGACAACACGCTGTGGTTGCACCAGACCCCCCTCCGGCTTGCCATTCACTAAGATGAAGAATGAGGAAGTCGTGACACACCTCTTCATCCATTGGATCCAAATCTCCGAGAAACCCCTCCTCCTCAACGAGGCCCACAAGAAACACCAATCAATGCAGTCATAGGCTTTGGCGTAGTCAATCTTCCACAATGCGCCTTTCTTCCTTGATCTTTTCCATTCAAGACAAATCTCTGATGCCGCAACCAATCCCTCTGCCATCTGGCACCCCGGGATAAGCGCGGACTGACCCTGAAGCACAATCGAATCCATGACTAGCATGAGCATGCTCGCAAGCACCTTCGCCACAATCAGATAGATGGTGTTGGAGATCACAATTAGCATGTAATCAACGCCCTGTTCATCCTGTTGAAGCCTTTGTTAGCCATACTGAACTCAAAAAGGACCTCCAAGACTTCCCCCTTCAAGAGATCCCAGAACTCATGGTATAAGAAAACCGGGAACCCATCAGGCCCAGGCGCCCCATCTGCATTCAGTCCCCACACATCTTTCCTCACCTCCTCCTCTGTAAAAGCTTCTACAAGATCGTTCGTCTGTCCCCTAGCCAAGGATCTCGCCCCCACACCCCGCCATCCCCAACCATCTCTCTGCCTCATGCGATGTAGGATATCCCAGCTGCCAAATATGGGCAGGCGAAGAATGAGGCTAAGATCCTTCAGTTACAGTATGACATCTTTACGACCAGAATGGTCATCCTCTGCACAGCTTCTATTCCTCGCATCAAGGCATGTTCGAGAAGCATGATAGCTTTATGCCAGTGGCTACATCCACTGAGCAGCAGATGGCATATAATAACATCATGATAGTTGGAGTTTTTAGGATGAACTCGACCCTGAATATGAGACAGAACGTACCTAGCTTCTCACAGGCGTAGTTATTCCTCCTATGGAGGAGGCTTACAACTGTCTTAGCAGGATCATGATCCCGTTGACTGCCAATACAAGGACCTCCTCAGTGATGGTTGCATCTCGCAACATGGGAGGTATGTCTCAATTTAAAAGGCATGGTTCTTGTGGTGGAGAAGGTGGACGCCAGCACGGTCCATGCGCTTACTATCATCATCCTAGTCATTTTGAGGAGATCTACTATCAGATCATGGATATTATGTGTTTGCTCATGTGGCCAAGCAGGATGAGCTTCAGCTCACTGCCACTTCTGCTCTGCAGATCAGAGGCTAAAGGATATTGCCTCCCGCCTGAGGGAGATAATGACTCCTGCAACTAGCACAACTAGTGCACCTACATGTTCGTCTGATATTGTTGTAGCTGTCAGAGCCTCATCTAGCTCCTAAGACTTGAGCGAAGCGGGAGCTAAGGAGGACTCAAGTGCAGGTCGAAATGGGAGGTTGGATTTGCTGGGGAATCAAAGGGAGTTGGACGAGAGGGAGCTTATGTGCCGAGGGGTGGTTAAGAAGATCTTGGAGGATGATGATTGGAAGTGTGAGTTTGAGTGCCAACAAAGGTCAAAGACAAAGGATGTCGAAGGATGGGGATGCCAATACAAGATTTTTCGCGCGGTGGCATACAGTAGGAGGAGAAACATGATACACTCAATAAAGGTGCGTGGGGAGGAATTTCCTAGGGGAGGGGGTAGCAAATGTTGTTACATACTATTTCACAAGCATGAGCAGTCGTCGTCCACATGGTGGTTCACGGTGGTTGGAGGTTGGGATGGATCAGGTTTCTGACCTAAATGCAAAGTTTTTGATGAGGGGATTTAGGATATTAGAGATTCATGAGGTTGTTTTGGGTTGAATCCGGATGGTTGCCCTGGGCCGGATGGATTTCCTGTCTTCTTCTAAAGGGGGTTTTGGGATATCATTACTGAGGAAGTGTTGGGGATTGTATCAGAATTTGATGAAGGAGACTTTAGCTTTGATCGGCTTAATCGTTCTTTTATTTTCATGCTCTCTAAGAAGGATGTGGCAACAAGAATTGAGGATTACATACCAATTGCACTTTCCAATGTGATTTACTTGATTATAGCCAAGTTGTTGGCCAATCATCTCGGGGATGTGGTGAACAAGATCATTTCACCGACCCAAAGTGCCTTCTTGCCTAGTAGGCAACTCAAGGACAGTGTTGTTTTGGCTTCAAAGATTATGTCAGATTGACGCCAAAGGAAAGTGAAGGGTGTCTTGTGGAATGTTGCCTTTTCAAAGGCCTATGACTGTGTGAATTGGTGCTTCCTTTAGGCCTCCTTATACATGCGAGGTTTTTTGAATAAATGGATTTCGTGGATGAAATATATAACGACTGCGCCGTGCGTTGTTCTTGTGATTTTTTTTTGAAGTCTAAAAATGAGGGGGATACACTCGATGGTGCACGCCCCAAGCCTTTATTGAAGAGCAAGAAAAAGAGGAAAACGAAGAAAGGGGAAAAACAACCAGACGCCATTACAATAAGCCCATTACAACGCCCAATCCTCCACCAATCGCTTAGCGAAAACCACACGTTTTCCATATAGAATCTTTGGCCCGAGAAAAGCAAATCATTCCTACCCCTCCAGATCGCCCACAGAATGGCCACCGGGTACAGAATCTCCACTGTCGGCCTATCCTTGTTTGAACGAAGCGCGCTCCAGAAGGTCTGGAAATCGTCCGTGCAGCACCAGTCCACGTCAGCCCCCTGCCATACTTGAATAACCACGGGACGTAGGAAGAAGAGGTGTTCCACGGATTCAATTGATTCATCACAAAGCAAGCACCTGTCCGAGATGGAGCGCAATAGCCTGGCACGTCGGTCCCTCATCGTCAGCCTTTGCCTCCTGAACAGCCAAAGAAAGAAACCAATTCTCTCAGGAAGCCTGAGAGCCCAAAGAAAAGCACAGTCCCAGCTAAGCATCTCCGAATGCGACGGCGGCGGTCGAGAGATAGCCCCGAAAGCCTTCTTGACCGAGAAAGGCCCCCCCTCCAAAACCAGTGGTCCTGGCCTCCCGAAGGGCGCCCCACCTCCCTCACAGCATCGAGCAACACCAAGAAATCCTCCAACCTCTGGTCCGAGAAGTTCGCCGAGAAGGTGGGGCACCAATTACCATCAACCCAGCAGTCAGCAACCGAACACAATTTGTCATCAGCCAAGGCATACAACCGAGGGAAGCGCGAGCAAAGCCCCCCCTCCCCCTCGGTCCAATCGTCCGTCCAAAAGGAGAAAGAATCCCCCCCACCAAGGGCCGGCCTAAAAAGCGTAATATTCTTCAAGAAGACCTCCACAACCCCTCTCCAAAAACATGTGGGTGAGGCAATACGGGGGACCTGCGAAGGCAGCGTCCCCCCCACGCCATAGATCCGCCGAACCACATCACAACAATGATCCTCCCCCGGCCCCCATATCCTGCTAGCCCACTTAAGGAGCAAGGCGTCATTCATTTGGTCGAGCGATTTCACCCCCAACCCTCCCTGATCCTTCCTGCACGTAATATCCTCCCACCCAACCAGGTAGATCCCTCTCGACCCACCCTTATGCTTCCCCCATAAAAAGGCACGCATCCTCTTCTCAATCCGGGCTCTGATCCCCTTAGGCATTCGCCAATTAGAGAGAAAATATATCGGGATGGACGCAATGACCGCCTTTAAAAGAACCAGTCGGCCCCCTCTCGACAAGATCGCGGACTTCCACCCAGACAACCTCTCCTCCACCTTCTCCGCCACCATCATCCAGTCTCTCGTCCGCGTTCTGCCCAAGGTCAAGGGCATCCCCAAATAGTCCATCGATAAAGAAGAGCAAGCCGAACCCAACGCCATTGCACACGCTTCGGTCTCCACATCCGCAAGGCCGAAAGGAACAAACTTTGATTTGCAATCATTCTTAATCATTCCCGATAATTCACCAAAGATCTTCAGGGCCACCGCCATGCCCCTAGCCCCCTCCGGAACCCCTCAATGAAAAAAAGTGTATCGCCGGCGTATTGCAGGATTGGAATCAGCATGCCCTCCCTGGAATACCCCTTCAAAAGGCCGTTTTTTATCACCCGAGAGGCAATATCAGATAGGACATCCGCCGCAAGGATAAAAAGCATGGGGCAAGAGGGCACCCCTGACGCACCCCCTCCTGGGCTGGACCAAACCCCCTCCGGACGGCCATTAACCATGATCGAGAAGGAGGCAGTGGTGACACACCTCCTCATCCAAGAAATCCACATCTCCGGGAACCCCTTTCTCCTAAGCACAGACCATAGAAATCTCCAATCCAGGCTATATCGTAAGCCTTTGTAAAGTCCACCTTCCATAGGATGCCACTAGTGCCCCTGCTTTGCCAATCCACAATGATTTCAGACGCAAGCGTAAGGCAATCCGCAATTTGCCTCCCAGGAATGAAAGGCAGACTGTAACGGCGAAATAACAGTGTCAAGAATGCCGCTCAGCCGGGAAGCGAGAACCTTAGCGGTAATAAGATATACAGCATTTGAGACCGCAATAGGTCGATAATCATCAATGGAATCCGGCGCCGACGTCTTGGGCAATAAGATGATTAGAGCACGGTTGACCTTATCAAACCCAGCGTTCCCCCGATAAAATTCGGATACCACATCCAACACCTCCAGCCCCACCAGATCCCAAAAATCCTTGTCGAAAGACACCGGAAACCCATCAGGACCGAGTGCAGCATCAGCGTTCAGATCCCACACAGCATCCCTAATCTCCTCCAAGGTCACATCACGAAGGAGCATGTCATGATAGGAGTCAGCCACCACGCGAGTGTCAAGGCCCAGCCACCTCCACACTCTCGGAATAGTTCTAGAAGACACGTTCTTGAAATGGGCCACAATAGCTCTCCCCATCTCCTTGTTCCCCTCCACGCGAGTCCCATCAATGGAGATGGACCGCAGCGCATTGGATCTGCGTCTCCCGCTAGCAACACGATGGAAGAAGGAGGTATTCGCGTCCCCCTCCTGGAGCCACGCATTTCTCGAACGCTGCCTCCATTCCGCGACGCGCTTTCTATCCTCCAACGATACCTTCATCTGAGCAGCAGCACGGTCAGCTAATTCAACCACCGTGAGGTCCCTTTGGTCCTCCACGGTATCGAGATAGCGAATGATCTCCTCTGCCTCCTTCTGGCAGCGCACCTCGCTACCCTCGTCTCCCGCTTGAAAGCCGAAAGCCTAACCCGCAACGAAGATAATTTTTGGACGAAGCGAGCCACCGCGGAGCCCAAACCAACCAAGCCCGTCCAGTGCGTTGATACCACCTCCCTAAAGTTTTCCTCCAACAGCCAGCACTTTTCATATCTGAAAAACCCCCTCTGCATTGGGGCATCCCCAGAGCACCAAATGATTGGATCGTGATCCGAACAAGCCCGCGGCTTGGCCTCTACCGACGCCAGAACAAAAGCCTCCATAAGCTCGTTGGAAGCCAGAAAACGGTCAATACACAACCTAGAGTTGGAGTTTCTCCAAGTATAGGTCGTGCCTACCGCATCCATCACCTCAAGGCCCAAGGAGTACACCGCGTCCGCGAAGTCAAGCGACCCCAGATCCTGCCCCCCCTGCCCCCAGGCCTGTCAGAAGAGAGGAGAGTAACATTGAAGTCCCCCCCAACGAGCCAGGGAACACCGTCGATAGCACTGCCAGCCGCCATGAGGTCATCCCACAGTTCACCCCGCACAACATTATAGCAAGGTCCATACACGCACGAAACAACCATCCGAAGGGAGGAGGACGTGCATACCAGAATCACCGTCAGCACATGCCTTCCAAAAATCACCGATTCAAATGTCATGGACGAAGATCGACATGCCACCAGCAGCCCCCCGAAGAACCCACCGCATCCAAAGAACGGAACTGGTCAATTGCCCCCGCGCCGAAAGAACGCCAAAGGTCTTTCGACATTGCCTGAAGTTTTGTTCCCTGTATCATAACGATGTCACATCCCCATTCATTAAATCTGGACCCCACGATCCTTCTCTTATCTGGGTCCCCGAGACCACGAACATTCCAAGAGAGAATTTTCATTTGCAACTGTCGAAGCACCCATGGGACTTGACAACCCCCGCGGCCTCCGCCACGAGGTCCTTCAAAGCTGGGCAAGACATCTCCTCCACCCTCGTCGACCTGGACCTTGCACCCTCGTTGTTCTTGTGATTGGGTAGCCGAATGGGGGATTTTTTCAACCTCCACGTGATGTTCGACAGGATGCCCGTTAACATCGTTATTTTTTGTCCTAGCATCTAATGCTTTGATAGTCATGGTTGATCGGCAGTTTCAGGGGGTTATTACAGTGATTACTCAAAGGATGGGATCTCAATCCCTAACCTCCAGTATGTGGCTGACACGATTATATTTGTGGAGGGAGGGGTTGTCAATTGCAGAGGGTTATCAGTAGTATTGGACATGTTTGGAGTTGTTTCTGAGTTGAGGCTGAACAGGGACAAGTCGGAGTTCGTTCTGTTTGGCCTGACGGATGCGAAGATTGATTTGTGCGCTGGCTAGTTGCAGTTACCACGCAAGGACATGTCGCTGCGTTACCATGGCGTGGCACTGGTGGTTGGCCAGATGCGTGTTGTCAACTGGCTACTGGTAAGTGAGAAGATGGAGCATAAGCTAGCTGGTTGGAAGTTCTTTTGCCTGCCCAGGGATGGCAAGTCGGTGCTATTGCGTTCGTTTCTATCGACGATCCTGATCTTCTTCCTATCAGCTAGACTTGTGCTCGTTGGTGTTAAGAAGAGGCTTGAGTCCATTACAAAGTGTTTTTCTGATCATCATATGAGCAATCGAATGGCTTTCCCTTAGTGGAGTGGAGGACGGTGTCGTGTCCGAAGGAGGATGGGGGCCTTGGTATCCGTAACTTGGAGGAAATGGATAAAACCTTGCTCGATAGATGGGTCATCGTATTTGGGGTGATTATGATAGCTTGGTGTGTAATCTTATGCGGAGAATCTGCGTGCCTAATCTTTCTTTCACAAGCTTAGGGGATCTTGGTATGGCATTATCTTTTTCTGAAGGGGCATATGCAATGTGCATAGGAGATACGTCTGTTTCTGAGGCATGTGGTTGGGGACGGTATAGGTTTTTGCTTCTAAATAGACGATTAGAGTGGGGGTGGCGTGTTGGACACTAGGTTCCCATGACTGAAGGCATTGGTGGTGCATCCAGACTGCTCGGTGGTGAAGGGCATGGGATGGACATACATTTTCTCCTCAGTTTAGATTTGAGCTCTCTAAGCAGCAGGTGGAGGAGCTTCTAACTATGCTGGGGAGCTCAAGGAGGTGCATGGGCATATAGATGGGCAGGATTGTTGGATCTGGCCTGATGGATCACTCTCAGTTGGGATGACTTACAAGGCCCCAAGAGGGCCCACGATTTTTTATCATGGGGGGTATGTGACGGACTGCAAACGAATCTGAAAGTGTAAGGTTCCAAGTCGTGTGAAGGTATTCTTATGGCTCTTTAATAGATGCAAATTATTGATAGAGGACGTATTTGTGAGTTTCATCCAGGGGGGCAATCCAAAGTGCCCTAAGTGCTTGGAGGTCGTGGAAGATGTTGATCATCTCTTCTTCACCTGTGGAAGCTTTGTAGAGGTCTGGAACTGCTTTGGCAAAAGAGTTGTGAGCTTTAACAATGTCTCAAGTTTCTGATCCTCCATTTTGGCAGATTGGAATGGCACGAAAAAGGAGAGATCGAGGTGTGTGGCAGTGATCTAGGCACTTTGGTTGGCGAGGAATGGGGCGATGTTTCGACATGATCGATTTTACACAGAGAATGTGGTGGTCCATACCAATGCGATGAATGAGAGTTGGATATGTAATCGTGTTGTAAAAGTATTTGTAATAGGCTTGTAATAACTTTTGGTGATAAATGGTGAAGTTTTTGGGCATACACCTATACGATGCTATCCCTTTTTCTTTCAAAAAAAATTGAGATGTAGCTCATGTAACACAGATCATGGAATCAATTGAGACGATCTTAAGGATTGACGATAAAAAACTGAACATATGGGTGATATGTAAGGCAATGTGGATGATAAGGGAGAAGGTAAAAGAAAATGTTGGATGATTAGGTATAAATAACAAATGTTGGACAAAAATGTTATCATGACCCCTTCATCATGCCAATATGTATATTAAATGTTATGTTCTTGAAATTTAATTTTAAGTCTCATTATTTATGATAGTTTCTACTTTTGTGAATGTGTTTTTTCAACATATTATCTTAATATGAGGTATCATTTATAAGTACAACATCGACAATCGCTTGGAGACCACATCAACTCTTTAAATTCTGGTGGAGAAGCTAGTAAAGTTGACAGATATGCAAACGAAGAATATGGATGAGGTATAAATATGTCAATATTTGTAGAGAGAAAATGATGTGTTCGGACAGGTCACCGGATACTAAACAAGCGCTATGTGTGGGCATATGCGGGTATATGTGATTTCGTGAGATTTTCTATATAATATTGTAAAAAATAAATATCTATAAATAATATTACTACTGAATTTTATGCATCAAAGTGAAAGTAAAGAAAATCTAAAATTATTTTTAGGGTTTTTATCAGTTGTGCTGATCTTGCAATTTCAGTTATTCCCCTCCCTTTTTAGGAATATCAGTAATGCCCCCGACTTTTTGGCGTTCTATCACTTGTGCCCCCCCCCCTCCGCTACTTTAACCGTCACTGAATCGAACTTAACCATGGTTTCTTCAAACCGTGGTGCAATTAAGAGGGGTATAATTGTCCAGACTTCTTCTTCATCTTCTTCCTCCTCCATTTGTTCTTCTTTATTTCTCTTCATAATTTCTCTCTCTTAGTTACACCTTCATGCATCCATCGAATCTCTAAAATTTTTGCATTTTCACGGATATATCACTCATTACGAATCAAATGGTGAATTTTATTGATTTTTTCAGTGAATTTCATGAATCAATTAGTCAAACTTTTATCTTAACTTAAAAAATAATGAAAGCCCTCGTGTTTCAGCCATTCCTCTCCAGGTTCTCGACGACGACTGGCAGGGGACGACCAGGACGCGGGGAGCGGGGGCAGGGGGAGGCACGGGGACGGCGAGGCAGGGGGAGGGGGAGGCGCAGGGGCAGTGGGGGCAGGGGGCGACGTGGGCGCGGGGCCCGACAGGGGCAGGGGGAGGTGAGGAGGATGCACGAGGGCGGCGAGGCAAGGGGAGGGGGAGGCAAGGGGGCGACGCGAGCCGAGGGAGGGGTAGGCGAGGGGGCGGCGCGTTCAGGGGGAGGGGGAGGCGCAGTGGGCCGACGGGGGCAGGGGGAGGCGCATGGGAGGGGGAGGCGCAGGGGCGGTGCGAGCAGGGTGAGGTGCAGGGGGCCGGCGAAGGCAGGGGGAGGCATAGGGGAGGGGGAGGTGCGGGGGTGGCAGTTGCAGGGGGAGAAGGTCGGGTAAGGGTGCCGACCTGGGGGTGGGGGTGGAGGCTAGGGTTGAGGGAGACGCTCGGGCAGGGGGAGGCACGTGGGCGGTGCAATGGCGGGAGAAGGAGCTCGGGGCAGAGGGCACACCTGAGGGCGGTGGAGGAGACTATACATGAGCAGGAGGTACGGGTGGAGGAAGAGAAGGGGAAAAAGAGGAAGAGAATAGGGAAGGAGGAAGAAATGATGATAAAATGAACTTTTCCGGCATTATTTTTAATTTAATTCCAGTTATGTCTCAAAGTTAACGTCCGTTTGCATTGGGAATGAACGACAACTAACTTGAGGGGCACAAGTGATAGAACACCAAAAAGTCGGGGGCACTACTAATATTCCTAAAAAGGGAGGGACATAACTGAAATCGTAAGATCTCAGAAGGGCACAACTGATAAAAATCCTTATTTTTATATGTAATAATAAGACTTCAATTATGATTCATAATAACAAAACTCCAATACACAAACATGTAGATTTACAATACATAAGCAAAACATCAATCGATAAATATTAAATATTAGATGATACATTGCATATACTCATAGAAATAATACATGAGCAAGCATTCAATCTACATAATGGCACAATGCATTGCAATTGTATACAAATGCATTGCATGTTCTTACATTTGAATGGAGGAAGAAGTAAAGATATGGAAAATGCACCCGAATAAGAGGATTGGAGAATTGAAGTTGCTCACTTAACTACCAAGCTGCTGGAGCAGTATGCTGGGGCATATACGGACCGCATATGCGCCTAGAGGCATAATGCATCGATTCAGATAATCGATTCAGTCTACAAGCTGCACAAGCACATATGGTCACATATGTGGTTCGTGAGGTCGATTTCAAGAATATTGCTTGGAACATCTCTGGAATGGCTCTCGGGCTAGATCTATGGTGAAAATATTAGTTGTCTATTCCCCTTGAGATGAAATGGAAAGTAGAAATAAATCTCTTCAGAATCATGTCACATGTATAGTTGCAATCTACCTCAATGTGCTTAGTCCTCTCACAAAAGGAATGGTTGTTGGCAAGGCCTTAAATGTCGGTTTCGGTCACCATTTCGGTACTGACCAAAACAGAATTTCGATGGAATTTCGGTGGAATTTCGACCGAAATTTCGGTCATTTCTGTCATTTTTTGTACTAGGACCCCCATATTTCGGTCATTTCGGTCATTTCGGTCGAATTTCGATTTCGACTGGATATCGATATTCGACAGAAATTCGACCGAATTTCGCTGAAATTTGAGGCCATGGTTGTTGGAAATAAAAACAACCGTCTGATTTTCGCATGGTAGATGCACGGGAAGTGGCGCGTCAACAGTCGAAATGGATCTGACACATATCATCTCAGTGCTCCCCTACACCATGGCCCTCTACTCCAACTCAGCACTAGATCTAGCAACAATGTTCTGCTTCTTACCCTTTGTGACGCCAAAAAGCTCTTCTGAACACTGCAAAGATGGAGTTACATTTCTTGTCCTTGAAGCATCCTGCATAGTCTGCATCTACATATGCATCGTTATGGCAAGGGATATCCCTTTGCGAAAGAATAATCCAATACTTGAAGACGACTTCAAATAGCTCAGAATCAAAAGGACCGCATCTATGTGTGCCTATCTCGGCTACTCCAAAAAATGGCTCACTTTGCTCACAGCAAAGGAGATATCTGATCGGGTAATAGACATGTAGAGGAGCTTCCCAACAAGCTCCGCGTATCTCCTCTTGTCCATCTCCTCTATATGATCATCATATAGCTTCATGTTGGGATCCATGGGAGTAGTGGCAGGTCTGCAATCTGCCATGCATGTCTTTAAAAGGAGATCTGTAACATACTTCCTCTAGGTCACAAGACCCCGTTGGTTCCTAGCAAACTCAAGCCTTAGGAAGTATCTTACATCGCCAAGGTTTTTAGTGACAAACTGATGTCCAAGGAACTCCTTCGTGGCACTGATACCATGTACATCATTTTTTGCAACAATAATAATATCAATATAGACCAAAATGATAATGACACCTCTTTGAGTCCTCTAAACAAACAATGAATGATCCGTAGTCGATCTCGTGAAGCCCTTCTGCTTTTTCAAATATGAGAGCTTGTGGAACTATGCATGGGACTCTGGTTAAAGCCATAAATAGCCTTGCGAAGTCTGCAACCCTTTTGACACTTACCCTCAACAGCAAACCATGGTGACTGGCTGACTATTGCATGTAAATTCCCTCCTGCATATCACCATATAGGAAAGCATTCTCCACATAAAGTTGTGACAGGGACCAATCTCATACTACTGCAATAGAGAGAATGATCGTAGTATAGAATGACGGGTTACATGAGAAAATGTATCCCGATAGCCCCCATCATATGTCTGGGTGAACCCATGAGCCACAAGCCTAGCCATGTAGCAATCAAAGCTGCCATCTTCACGGTGCTTCACTATAAACAGTCATGTCTAACCAACCACAAAGGCCCATGTATGGGCAATCACTAAGCTCCATGTGCCACGCGACTGGAGCATTATCATCTCCTCTTTCGTAGCCTTCTACCACCGATTGTCTCGCATAGCCTCATGATATGTTTCTAAGATCTCCACCGCTGAGAGACCCACGACAAACTTCCTGAAATATGTAAAAAGACACATAAAAAAATATGGACAACGAGAAGAAACGTAGCATACGTATGTATTCGCTTTCGAAGAGGAATCAACAGAGTAAGGTTTGTTGTACCATCTGTGTCATGTAAAGTAGCCTCCTGAGGAGGCTACTTGTTTGTCCTGTATAGTAGCATGTTCTATAGACAAATCACCAATGGCATCTGTAGAAACAAAGTGCTCAAAATATACATAGGGGTGTTGGATGATAAAGAAGGCCCATGACAAGGGGGTACTGAAGGTGGCCTGTAAATATAAAAATGTGACAAAAAATGCGCTAAAGTACTAAGATCCACGATAGGAGGTGGAGGTGGTGTAGTTGGCAAGGGTGGTAGAGGTGGTGGAGGCGTAGGAGGAACCACAGGAGGAGGTGGTTGTGGCGAAGGAGGAGGGATGTAAACCTCCTCATCGAACTCAAACAGAGTCATTCTATCACCTATAGGAGAAAAATGCATGACCGACTCAAAGAATGTGACATCCGCAGTAACGTAGTACTTTCACCTAACCAAATCAAAGTATTATTACCCATTCGAGGGCCCAGAGTATCCCACAAAAAATACCTGACCGTTCTAGGAGAGATCTCATCATGGTCATGAGTCAAATGATGAACGAATGCCACGAAGCCGAAGACACGGGGCGATAGAGAAAAAAGGTCCTTATTATCGGGAAACGCAATCAAAAAGGAAATCTTTTCACCTAACATGAAAAGACAGAATAGGTTGACTGGGTAGCAAGCAGTGAGAACCGTATCACCCCAAAAAGAGTGGGGAGCAAGACTATAGATAAGAAGGGTCATGATCACATCAAGAAGATGAAGGTGTTTACATTCAACAATTGAGAAGAGTATACACAAGAGGTCTAATGTATAATGCCAACGGACCTGAAGAACTAAGAAAGTTGAATGGTACAAAACTCCAAGACATTGTCAAAGCGATCATATTTAACAGTAGCAAAGAAAATGTTCTTTACCTCAACAGTGAAATTTTGAATGACAGACACACCCTCATACTTGTTTTTTAGAAGAAAAATCCAAAAAGTCTAGAATAATCATTGACGGTGACAAGATAGAACATGTGCTCCTGATGGTCAGGAATACGACGGAGACCCCACATATCAAAATGAACAAGTGAAATCAAAGAACTGCTACTACAACTCTGACGAACAGGAAAACTAGAATGGGGATGCTTCTCAAGCTAACAAGCCTACCATTGAAATGTAGACTAAGATGAGATCTGCAGGAGGAGTCTATGCAGCTTCTGTAGAAGAAAGTAACCAAATAGAATATATCACATGTACGGAGAGAAGACCTAGTGGAACGGAATAGGCACCAATATAAGGAGACTAGACCAGTTTGTAGAGATCCCCTTGTTACCAGACATATCCAATCACCCTGGTCGTGAGCATACCCTAAACACAAGAGAAGATGGGTCAAATATAGGATGATAATGCAAATTATCGGTGATATGACTAATAGATGATAAATTCATCAAGAAATCATGTACATGAAGCATATTCTAGAGATGCATAGATGGTGTCAAACAAATCTCTACAATAACGACGGATCTGCCTGGGGGTACAGATCTGTAGGATGTATACTGAGCTCTGTCTTCGTATAGATGATTAGATGTGCTCGAAGCCACAATTAACTCTGTCATATCTGCCTTATGACAAGTAGTAAGGGCATAAGCTATACCTGATGGGACTGAAGGAGCACCAGTGGTGGCAGCAACAGGAGTCATAATCTCCATCAGACGAGAGACAAAATCGTCAAACTTCTGATTAACAGAAACGCATGAGGCTCAACTTGCTCGACAACATGTGCATAAGTGGGATAATCATGTTTCACATCGCAGTTATCCTCGAATTGGCATAAACGATGAAAGTAGGTGCATGGCTGAAGTGGGTGTCTACCTCCTCCGCCCACAGACAGCACGTCCTCTAAACAGAGATAGACATGCTCTGCCATGAGATGTGACTATCGCAAAGGAGGCTTGAGTGGCGGACATAGAAAGAAACATGATCCTACTAAGTATGCAATAGGCCTCCTCCATAAGAGGTATAGATGCACCTATAAGAAGCTGGGTGTGTCTCCTTCCTCGCCTAAGAGTAAGTGACTACGACTCTTAGAACCGCATCCCCCAGTACGAATGAGGAACAAGACTCTGAATCAAAAGAATCGTGATAACATCCAAAAGATGGTAGTGTTTTCGTCCAGCCACTCCATCCTATTGGGAAGTATACACACAAGATGTCTGATACACAATACCATGAGACTTAAGGAATTGGGAAAGTTGAGTACTGTAGAATTCTATAGCATTATCAGAATGTATAAACTTGACTTTTGCTGGAAAAATGTTCCTTATTTCGTTAATAAAGGATTGAATAACATGACCGGCATCAGACTTTTTCTTAAAAAGAAAAATCCAAGACAATCTTGAAAACTCATCAACTGCAACAAGATAAAACATGTCCATGATGATCTAGGACACGATTGAGACCCCAAATATCAAAATGAATTAACTCAAAAAGATTGTGACTACTCCAACCCACGACTCAGGAAAATGGACCGATGATACTTCCCAAGCTGGCAGGCCTCGCACTGAAAGGTAAAGCGAAGAGAAATCTGTGGAAGAACGTGACACAGCTTTTACAGAGGAAGATAACCAAATTGAAGATGCCATATATACGGAGAAACGGATTCAGTGCAATGAGAAGATGCACCAGCATAAGGAGATTACACCAGTCTGTAGAGACCCCCTTGTGCACAGCCAGAATCCAGATCCAATCACTTGCCCGTAAGAATGTCCTGGAACACAAGAGCAGAAGATCAAATATGACACGACAGTGTAAATCCACGGAGATTTGATTAATTGATAGTAAATTCATAGAAAATTCAGTATCATAAAGAACATTCTGAAGTCGCATTGCATGAGTCAGCACCTCCACCTGATCGGTTATAGGGGAGTGTGTCCCATCTACTATCACAACAGATCGTCCACGTTGAGTTAGATGGAAAGCACTAAACTGACCTCTATCACCATAGATATGATGGGATGCTCCTGAATCCATGATCCATTCAGATAAATCTGCCTTGCAACAACTAGTAAAGGCATATGTTATACTTATACCTAATGTGGATGTCGATGCTGAGGCAGCTACCTTTGAGAATCTTGGAGGAGAGCTGGTTGACCCAGGAATAGGCATGATCTCCCTGAGTTGCGCCACAAGTTCGTCAAATCTCTGATCAGCAACATGTGGTGGATTCCGGACCTGTTGAGTATGCTCTGCAACCCGAGCTGAAGCAGGAAACCCATGCTTAGAATAGCAAGTTTCCTCAGAGTAGCCTAACCTGTGGCAAAAGGTGCACGACTGACGGGGTCGACCACCCCCTCTAGCACGGCTAGCCCCCCCACCATGATATGGTGTAGGGCTTCCCCTACCACGAGATGCAGTCATAGCTGAAGATGTCTGAGACTACAAATTACCCCCAGAGGATATGTATAGCCTAGATGCCTCCTCCATCGGAGGTATGGTAGCATCAATAAGAATCTGGGCCTGAGCTGCGTCGTTTTCAAGATCAAGGGCTACTAGAAAGACCCCAATCATCACAAAGTCTCTATATACCTTGAGTTGCTCCAGCGTAACAGTCAAAGGAATGTAACCATGTAGCTTCTCAAACATACCCCTCAAAGAAGTGTAGGGTGTATGAAGGGGGCTACCATTCTGCTTCGATGTAAAGATATTGTGCTGGAGCTGCAGAATCTTTGACTCATTATTCGTTGGAGAGTATGTAGTGGCGAGAATGTTCCACATAGCCTTTGTAGTAGGCTGACTCATAATATCATTAGCTATCTCTGTTGACACAGACCCAGATAGCCACACAAGTGTATATGCATCATCTACCTCCCATGAGGCATTTATCATAGTCTTGTCACTTGGCTCCTCCATCGTGAGGATGTGCTTCTGGCCATTGCATTGCATCAAACTCATGAATTGCATGGTCCACAGTTCATAGTTTGTTTCATTCATCTTGATTATATGTGATGGACCTTTGAAGGCACCATGGATGGAACATCAGCATTGTTGTCGGGCATGATGACAATTATCTCCAAGACTGGGTCAGCAACAAGAACGACATACTCCTACACTGACATACGGAAAGATGGTTGTAGGTGTAGACTCATACCACAACCTCTTCCATTCTTTGAAGACTCCTTTGGGTAATTATGGTGTTTTAGATAAACACGTAACACCCTAGAAATCCAAGAACGAGGTAGCGGTGGCACTACGCAGGACAAGCAATACGACACGAGGCAGCGAGGGATGCACAGGAACCAAGGTCGTAGTGGCATTTGCGCGGGACAGGCAACACATCACGGGCTGACGAGGGGCTGGCCACATGACACGAAGAGGGGCAACGAGGCTGGCCACACGACGAGGGAGGCGTGGCTTGCGCGCGAAGGTGCGTCGGGCAATGGGTTGTGCGGCACGCTGCGCAGGTGTGCACTAGGGTTTTTGGTGGGGGCAAGACTCTAGGGTACATGCTCCAGTCTAGGACCGTTGCGTTGATACCATGTGAAAGGTTGTGAAATGAAAAATAGTATTCCTCATAACCCTAGAGCTCTCTGGAGAAAATCTCTAGGGAGAAATTACATAAAGTAGACTGGAGAAATAGAAAAATATAAATAAAGACAAAGAGATATAAGTATCTCAACAATAGAGTGAACCCTCCTACCATATGCATTACACAATGCCCTCTTGACTATAAATTTGCATCTTCAAACACCAAAATATCTATCCCTTTTCTTTTAAAAAATCTATCCAACTACCTCGTATATATTCTCACAATTCATCCCCCCTCATCCACCCCCAAACCCCTGAGTCCCCGACATCACACATTAAGATCTTCGTCTAAGAACAAAAAGGTCCACACCCACAACCACCAATAGCATCGCTTCCACACACAACAAAAAATGGTGCCCTTCCAAACTCGACCAAAAAATCTTCCACATAGACAATCTACAATTCAAAAAGCATCCCTTCCCAACCCTCAAGGCCTCCAAAGGAAATGTGGCATAGTCCTCAATACCAGCAACATAACCCACAATCTTGGTGTCAAACCTCCTTTGCAGACATCACATAAGCAAAGGGTTTGCCATCAGCAGAAGTTAAGAGAACTAGTAGCCCCACCTTCCCAAGATCACACTCAAAAAGGGTTCTAGCCCCTCCCTCTGTGACATAACTGATCCCTCCTAGAAGATAAGGCTCATCATACACCAAATAGGGCCCCAATAAATCCCATCACCACTGACTACTACTACAAAAACCAGCCTTAGAGTGACATCTACGATCCATAGCGTTGGCATCATTCGAAATCATCGGTAAAAGGTCAAAGAAGATTATTGCTGTGCCCCAATCTCCCCCCTAGAAGCCCCAAGTGTGCCTCAAGACCTGTAGGGGCAAAGGAGGCATGATTAGTCCTTTGAACCACAAGAACAGTGCACAACATGAATATGGATCCACGATAGCCCTCCTGGCAGCTTATCAAGTTACTTGGATGCTAATGCCCAATTTGACAAGGCATCTTGCTTAAAGGGCATTAACTAGCTAAAAAAGGTGTTCATCCAAATTATCATCCACTTTGGTAGACCAATGCACCTATGAAAAACAGAACTTCTTGTAGGTATCAAGGAAAAAAGGTTGAATATGCATACTCCAAGAGAGGGATGTATATAGCTATCGCGAGATGAGTTCTATGATGAAAGTCATGAGGACGTAGATTATTCTTCTAATGATATTTAGTTCACTCGGCATGTTCAAGAGCTAGAATACCCTAGAAGAATTGCCCCCTTTTTTGATGATTCCATGGAGCTTTTATTCCGAGAAATTAATGATAGAGAATGGGGAAGGTAAATAGACACGAAGTGGCTATGTAGCTAGAAAGAAACATCACGGTGTTGGAAGATCAAAAGGTTTCACATATAATACAATATTTAATGCTATTTTATTCTCAGTGTTTGTGCCATGCTGGATGGTGGGCTTCAAAATTTGCAACGCACATGCCTATTCTAAAATTCTAAAATATTTGGTGATTATCAAAATCAGATACACGTCTTTTTACCTCGAAACAAACACGTCCGACTAGTTAGAAAATCTTTAAGTGCCAATTCACCATGGCACAAATGCGTTCACTTTCGGACATATTTACCAATTCTGGGACATATTATTGGCATGGCTCCATCAGATGCATTTCATACATCGTTTTTTATAGCACATAATGTATATTAGATTATCAAGGGAAGACTACACGAAACCTCACATCGCATAACAAATAGTTAATCCAGATACATGAAATACTGTGAGGGGCCGGTTCCAAAATCCAAAAGTCGCACTATGCTCCCTAATGGCCACTAAAGATTAGGTTTCCCGTCTTGAAGATAAAGTTCCATATATTCACACCACACAGCATATCATCCAATATCAATATTCACACCCCTCAACTTCGACAACCACCTGCAGAGGCAGCTTCTCACGATCTCCCGATATGCAAAAACCTTGACAAGGATCTCGCAACATTTCAAATCAACTAGTTGAATCCAGAAAACAATCGCGGGGCACGTAATTGCAGATTTCGAAAGGGCGATTAGGGTTTTGAGGCGGCGCAAGGATCGGGATCTCGAAGTTTACCTGTGTTTGGATTCGAAGGTAGGAGGAGGGCGACGACCGCGGGCGGAGGTGGAGGATCTGCGATCGAGGAAGGGTCCACGATGGGGCAGCTGTTGGGCGTTGTGGACGATCGTAGCCGTTTCTGGAGATTTCTAGAAAGGAGGTGCGGTTGGGGACGAGATGAGATCGTCGCGGTCAAATTTAGCCGTGACCCGCGGACCAGCCAGGACCTGACTATTCGCGGAAAATAGGGAATGGGGATGAGAGGGGGGGTATTAGCATTTGTTTCTCCGTGGGTCGGGGAATGTCCACCAAAAGTCCCTTCTATTATGCCTTTCATTTGCTTGATCAATTTTTTTTTGTTCCTTGTAGTTTTAAGAGTACGATTATTCTTATTTACATCTCATTATTTCACTTTATTCTATCCTTATTCCTATCTTTATTTCACATTACCCACCATTATTTCATCTTATTCTCATTAGTCTTATCTTTCCTACCGAAAAGAGAATAGATCATTATTCTCCTTAATCCTCATCTTTGTTCCTACTTATTCCCGAACCGACGCCCCTTAGAATTTTTATCACTTGTGTCATTCTTACTTCTGCAATATTAGTTATACCATTCCTTTTTTTAATATCAGTTGTGCCCTTGACTTCTTACAAAAAATTATAGTTTTGCCCTTATGTAATATGAGTTATACTCCTCTTCACCGTAACAGAAGGGTGAAACTGTGGATTTTGTAAGAAGTCAGGGGTACAACTGATATTGCAAAAAAGAAAGGGGCATAATTGCTATTGTTGAAGTTAAGAAGTGTATAAGTGATAAAAACCCTTCTATTTATTTAGTTTGTGAGCTCAACTTAATGAGAAAATGAGTTGAGCTCGATCCATGGCTCAACAAGGTTGTCAAGATGAATTCAAGAGACCCATGCTCGGATCGATAGCTCAGCTCCTAAACTTCACTCGGTATCTGGCTCAATTTTCTCCATGAGTTCATTAATTAGCTCAACTCAATAGCTCGATTTGAGTGTTCATTAACTCATGAGTCGATTCGAGCATTCAAGATTCACGTGCTCAAATTCGAGTTAGCTCATTAAGCAGCTTGCAAGGTAATGAGGTTTGAAATGAATAATTTGAGCTTGAATGAGTTCCTCTCTTGCCCAAAACTCATTATAAATCCCGAGCTAAAGCCAAGCTTGCCTTGACTCATTTGGCTTAATGGACACCTATGTATGAGAACTACCCAATGGACAAGATTAGACATAATGTACACCCATGTATGAGAACTGTCAATGGACAAGATTAAACATGATCTAACGGACGTGTTAGTGTAGTACTCAATCAGATCTATGAAATTAGGGAAATTTATCAACTAGTTATTTAAACAGGGAAAGTATCATAGTTCGACTATGTGCGGTGAGATAGATCAATTGCACTCATGCTCAAGTAAATCCTATGCATATATGCTACTTGCTTTGTATTTTTTATTATTTTTGTGTTTTTAAGTACTTTTAATTTTCTATTTTATTTTAGGTTTTTTGAATTATCATTGGATATTTAAATACATATACATAGTGATGAATATAAGTGTTGTATTTTATGTATAATTTTTCATTCTTTATTTATATTTTTAATTTCCTTTAATTATCAACTTTTTGTTAAATTGTACATTATAAAATAAATGGAAAATAAAAGGTATAAAAGAAACAAATAAATGGTGGTTGGTGTACAATGTTATAATGAAAATATATTAAAAACATGAATAAATATTTTTATGCTTTTATGCTTATTAAGTATTTTTGGGTACTTTTAGTATTAAAAGAAATATATAAATAAAAACAAAAGAAAAGAAACTTTTTGAACTTGAAATAAGGGGAAAACCAAGGAACTTCAAATTTTGATTTGAGAGTCATAATTAACTCCTATAAAAAATCTACATATTTTTCCTTTAATATAGATATAGTAAGAAACCATAATAAGAAATCGATAACGATATTTTTAGATTTTTGGATAACACGTGAATTTTTTATGATTTTTTATATTTTTTGGATGTTTTTTTAGTGTATAAGTGCAATAATTATTTGTAGAATATAATATGTTATACTACTATATGAGAGGAGGACTAAATTTTTAGAATGTTTGACATAAATTAAAAATCAAACAAGACATGGTGCATAATTTATGTTTTTATTTTTAGAATACACCAAATAGTAGCTAAAAAACCAAACTAAAATTCATATTTCAAGTGGTCAAAGGGTCAGGTGATGGTGTTTTAGATTTTTGAAACGGTACATTATGTACCTTAGAAAAATCAATCAAGTATTTTGCCAAATTAATTCCATATACTATAGAATGCAATATTTTTCACAATTCTTTGGCCAAAGGGGTTAAGAGCACATGAAATCCAAAACTGACCATAAAATATTAACACCCTGATTTAATATGTAGTTACCAAGATAAAAGGTGTTCTTTTCTTCACAAATACATAAGTACTTCAATCCAGCTCCAAATGTCATTAAGATTGCCTCAAAAGAAAGAACATTAACCAGCTTCACAACATAATTTAAAACATCTCAAAAATTCATAGGTTTTGCAATATATATAGATCTAAAATTAGGGACTTTTATAATTTTTGGTAAAACTGGAGCTTAAAAAAGGCAAAAGTGACTTTATAGCATGATTTCGTGGGTCGACCCTCACCACTTTCCGATATTACAATAAACTCCACTCTCGTCTCAGGAGCTTTGCGTGGAAGGTTGGATGACTTCAAGATATTGCAAAGACAATCATGCAAGCTGTTGTGAACCCCCTAGGATCCGGGTACCCATTTACGCTACTTTTCGTGGCATTTCATTCACATAAAATTCGCACAAGCTAAAAAAACAAGGAAATTTTTTCGCGTGGCTAATTTTCCACATGACATTCACATCCACAATCATTTCCACAAGTTAATAGAGACAAATGGCACCAAAATATCATTTCATTAATGTCTATATAATTTTACAACATGTACAGTGTCTGCTAGTACATACAACATCCCAAAAATTTGACTGAAGAGAAGAAGCATTTTACAATATCAATTGAACTAAAAACTGTAACAAAAACTACATACCGTCTGGTGTAGACCTGGTCTCCTAAAACCATGTATAGCTAATGAGCTGCTATTGAACAACAGGTTGTGTGCCTGCCAAACATGTTAGGAAAGAAGAGGCGTCAGCGGGCACTGGTACCTCCCAAAAACTTATAAACATAACAAGGATTTAATATGTTCAAAAGTAAAAAGTAGAAAGGTGGAACAACTCAATTTAATTTTATTTCTACTTGCAAATGTAAAAGGTTTCCAAATTACTAGTAAGCACCTCTCATGATTAGCCATTAACCCAACATTTCCCACATAAGCATATTTATTTTGTAACAAATTGATCATAAGTAAGTATATTTTATTCTCATATTACTTAAAGATCATATTTGTGGATTTTGATGATGGGAAAGATGAGATAAGAAGGTATAGTGATTTATTAAATTCTTAAGTCTAGTGGATAGTCTGTGGTCTTGGTTCGTGTGAAACCTCACACTATGACTCTAAGACTTGGAAAAGTCTTAGGGTTGGGGGGCCTCCGTAGGCATGCGGTGTTGTATAATGTATCTTAACTAAGTTTCCAACACGTCCACTAGCTTAATGGATTTTTTTAGATTATAGTCACTTCCATTTACTCATCTTAATTTGTGATCTTTATAAGGATTTAGAAACAGATTATAGTCACTTCCAATCATCTCAATTTTAATTGTAATTCCTCCAAACCTTTACAGTAACTCTCTCTGATGTAACTCTCAATGATGTAGATATAGATGTAGATATGGATGATCTGGATGTAGAATCGTCGAGTCTGTTGGCGAAAGAAAAACTCAAGCGGTGAAGAAGCCAACAAGAGGGCTTTTCCGTCTCGCCCTCTCATTGGAAGCGTGGTCCAATAGAGGATAGGTCTACTCCAAAACTACGCCACTGAGACGTGTGAGAGAGACTTCCCGGAAAAGTCGCTCTAGAAAACAGCCCGACCGGTAACGGGAAACCGAGCTCGTACGAAAAGCTAAAACCGAGGATCCCCCGCCTGGGTATCCTAAAACAAAGGGTCAGCGGAACTGGTCTAAAGTTGGGATCCCAACGAGGCGTAAAAACACTGCGAGCTCGCGTAAAAACCAAAAAAGGACTGGGATCCTAGAACCGCGCAGTTGACGGTCGCTGCCCAATCTGGGCTTCCTTTCCTCCGCCCAGTTGAGGGTCATTGCGCCCTCGCACAGTCATATGTAGAGGTCATCATGACTGGCACTAATATTGACAACATTAATTTGTCACTATAACTACTTACATTATTCCTCATCCTTTGATATCTATTGTGACTATCTTTGTAGATCTAAGTATTTTGTCACAACATATCCATAGTGATATAGAGGGTCCTATTCAAGGATCAACTAATTGATTATTATTAGTTTAATGATCTTAGGAAATCATTATTAGCTTATTAAGAAGAGTATTCATATACCAAAATTTGTATTCACTTTTCTTCTATAAGGTCTTGGCTCTAACTTTAATTGCATGCCGATATACTTCCATACTTCACATCTGAAATTTTGATATTAGTGGTTAGTTAGAAATCTTTTATTTTGGCTTTAGTCTGTACATTAGTTCCACCTCTGTGATTTGAGAGATTTGATGGTGTTAGCCGAGTCTAACATTCTATGGTTTACTTACTCACCACGAATCACTATTTTAATATGTATATATACCTAATACCACAGAATAAGTATCCAGGACTCCATTGATTAAATTCGTACATTGCAAATGACTAATTATTTTTAGCCTATTAGCTGTACATAACTTTATATTACCCTCTGTATTAGTTTATTTGTAGATGGTCTACCAGATTTTGACGAATATATTTATATATGTATTTTAAAATAGGCTTATTTTAATACTCAATCAGTCAGAACTTATTTCTAATCAAACATTATACTTGGATATAATTAATTTTTCCAGCACATAAAAAAGTATAGATACAATATAATGTATCAGTACGGTAGGTCTCATTTCAATAATCCAGTCTTTCCTTTTCCAAATTTGCAGTAATATATAGTTGTAAAATCTTCATGGCAGTTCTCATATTTATGTAATTTAATAAGTATTCTGTGGAAAGATTATAACTAATTATTTCAGGGACAAACTGTCAAAAAGAATCAAAAGAATTATAAATTTTCATTACTAATAATTCAAGGTAAAGGAAGTTTATCTTACCTTTTAAGATCGTGTATATTAATAACTTGATATCTAAAAAGATCTGTAACTATATAAGGTAGGTAAGATGATAATGATCAAACATTTTATTTCCTATCAATAGCATAACCTTTTTTTTTAAATGCTAATTACCTGAATCATTCATTTATACATTTATATCTTCTGTGCCATATCATCTTAATAAACTCAAGATCTGAACCTAATTCTTACTGTAGCATCAACCTTCAATTATGTTGATAGTAATCAATTGCAACATTAAATTTACCAACACTAACCCTTTGGGTTGCAAAAGGAGATGCCAAAAGAAAGGCATATCTAGAAATTAAGGATTTACTTGACTATTTATCTCACAAATTCTTAACCCAGTTGAAGAGGAAGATAGATAACAGACTTCAACAGATAACTCAACAAAAACTAATTCTTAATAGTTTCATATAGATGGTCAACACAAGTGGCTTAATTTATGCATGGCATCAAGAAGATAGGGTAGGAATGTACCAATTGATCCTTTAATTTGGAAGAGAAAAAGACTTGATCTGATCTTGCATGTAGAAATTGGCTAAAAAATAGATTCAAATACTCATGCATGGCAGCAAAAGATGGGGAAGGAGGTACCTTTTGATTTGTTCCAAAAGGAAAAGATCATGCATGCAATAGGGAGGACTAATCTGGAGCAAGGAGAAGCAGCTTGGAACTTCAAATGGAGGTTGCAGTCCCAGCACTTGTTGATCTTGAAGCATCACACCACAAGAGACTAAATATTGGTCATGCATGGCAGCAAGGAGGAGGAATGTACCTTAGATTCATAGGGATGGAGGAAAATGGATCGCTAGCATGTAGTGGATGTCAAACATATATAACCACCAACTGCTTTGGTCAGCACAGGAGCAACACAGGCTGTTGTTTTGCTTCAATGGTAACTGCACATGCATCATGAGCAGCAGGTGCACATGCAACAACGACAGAAATTTGCTGCATGTCAAGCAGCACGACATGCCATATTCTCGAGGAACATGGCTCTTCTCCTTCGGCTGAAGAGGTGGAAATAGGATGGAAAGAGTTGAAGATAATTTGGGGTTTATATAACCAAGGGAAGTGGTCTTCTCGCGATGCCAAGTGGAGGGGACAAGGCCCAAATGTAAGAGGATTGAGGGGCCAAGTGGAATAAGGAGGAAATTGTTAAAACCCCCCGTTTTTTTCAACGGTTGAAATCCAGTACACAAGTCTGGTGCCTGTTACTGTTTTTAAAAATAATTTTTTTCATACAAAATATCCCTCTATTTGATACACTTAAAATGGGTCGTAGGCATAATGCGGTCTCGGATTTTGACGCGAAGTATCTTATTTTGACCGTCTTTCAACAACGATCAAAATGAGTATAATGTTGATATACTTTCGATCGGGTTTGGATGCCCGAAATTTTCGAGATACGGTTTCGATTTAATTTTAAATTTTGCGAATTGAAAATATCAAACGACCTCCGATTGACGAACGGTCAATTCCGTTGGTCTTGTCTGCTTCGAATCAGATCTAATGATGGTCTTGGTTCGTTTCAACGATTTCCGAATTAACGCCGCGGCTTTTTCACGACACACAGAAGCGACCGATTTTTGATCGATTTCGCCCAAACGACTTTTGATTCACAATCAATTGATCGTTTTAGGTTATTGAATGTTGTCAAATAATTTTATTGGGTTACTCGGACCCAAATCGGGTTGCATTAGGGTTTACGCGGATCCCGGATGTTACAATTATAAAAACCTCAAAGGGAGTCTCGTCCTCGAGACTCGAGTTAAGGTTAAGGTATTTTGTTTGATTCACATATTGCCATAAAAACCTCAAAGGGTTTTGAACTCATAAAAACTTCAAAGAGAAAACAAGTCATGTATTTTAACACGTATCTAATTACAAAACTTATTTTGATTATTACATCAGAAAAGCTACGGGTATCGTGCTCGCATGTCGGCTTCGGTCTCCCACGTCGCCTCCTCGACGCTGTGACGATGCCACAAAACCTTGACCAACGGAATCTATTTGCTGCGAAGTTTCTTCACAACACTGTCAATAATCTGTACCGGCTTCTCCTCGTAAGTCAAACCTGGCTCTACGTCGAGATTCTCGTAACTGATGATGTGTCGTGGATCATGCACATACTTCCTCAGGTTGGAGACATGAAATACATCGTGAATGCTGGAAAGATGTGGAGGAAGAGCTACTCGGTATGCCCCCTTTCCCACACGAGCCAGAATCTCGAAAGGCTCAACATATCGCGATGCTAGTTTGCCACGAACACCGAATCTCTGCACTCCCTTCATGGGAAATACTCGCAAAAATACCCAATCTCCAACCTATAATTTATAGGAATGTCATTAGTATGAAATTAAGTTGAACAAATATATATATGTCATAATTGAATGGATGAAGAGGAACGAATTGGATTATCTGAAATTCCAAATCTCTTCTCCGACGGTCTGCATAGCTCTTCTGGCAGCTTTGTGCCGTTAGAAGCCTTCGTCTTACAAGATCAACAACTCTCGTGGTCTCCTTTAGGAGATCCACGGAATAGAGAGCATGATCACCTACCTCCCGTCAACTGAGAGGTGTGAGGCATCTCCGCCCGTATGGGGCTTCGAATGGTACCATGCCAATACTAGAATGATAGTTGTTGTTGTACGTGAACTCAACCAGTGGCAGATGGTCCTTCCAGGACCCTTTCCACTCCAAAGTGCAAGCACGAAGTAAATCCTCGAGTGTCTGAATGGTGCGCTCACTCTACCCATCTGTCTGCGGATGGTATGCAGAAGTCATCTTCATTTCTTTTTGTAGTGCTGACATGAACTGATGCCAATAATGCGATGTAAATCTTGAATCCTTGTCAGACACCACCTCTCGTGGTATACCATGAAGTCTAATGATATTCTGCACATAAAGCTTGGCCAATCTGGATGGAGTGTAAGTCGTGTTGACATGTATGAAATGGGCTGACTTGGTCAACCTATTAACAATGACCCAAATGGAATTATGGCCACCTGGTGTCTTCGGTAATCCCGTAACAAAATCCATAGAGATGCTCTCCTACTTCCACTCAGGAATGGGGAAAGACTGCAGTAATCTTGGTGGTCTCTTGTGCTCAGCTTTGACCATCTGACAGGTCATGCATCTGCTGACATGTAGCGCCACATCGCGCTTCATTCTATCCCACCAGAAATGTCGGCGCAAATCACGGTACATCTTTGTGCTACCTGGATGGATAGATAATCGTGAACTGTGTGCCTCATCAAGAATATCTCTGCGTAACTGCTCGTCGTTGGGCACAACAACTCGGCCTGCCTTCCATAAAGTGGACTCTGCCACAATAAAATCATCAACCTCGTCCTTGACGCGCATGTATCTATCTCGAATCCAAGGATCTATCTTCTGGCCTTCAACAATGTGATCCCACAAACTGCTGAATCGTGGAGGCACGACAGTAGAAATGGATGCGCTCTCCTGAGGATGTCAATCAGTCAAAGATGCGAGCATATCCCACGTGTATAGCCAGTTTGTTGTACCCTCTGCATGTGCTCTCCTGCTAAGGGCTTCAGCTACCACGTTTCCCTTACCGGGATGGTAAGAGATCGTGCAATCATAATCCTTCAGTAGCTCGAGCCATCTGCGCTGCCTCATGTTCAGCTCCTTCTAATTAAAGATGTACTTCAGGCTCTTATGATCAGTGAAAATCTCGAAATTCATCCCATAAAGATAGTGGCGCTAGATCTTCAGAGCGAAGACTACTGCCGCCAATTCCAAATCGTGTGTGGGGTAGTTCCGCTCATGCGGCCTCAACTGTCGTGATGCATAAGCAATCATATGTCCTCTCTGCATCAACGCTGCTCCTAGACCTTCTCTAGATGCATCTGTATAAACTGCATAGTCTTGAGTGCCTGAAGGAAGAGCAAGAATAGGTGTTGTAGTCAATCTCTCCTTTAGTGTCTGGAAGGCCTACTCACATGAATCATCCCAAATAAATGGGACTTCCTTCTGCGTCAGTCGTGTCAGAGGGTGAACAATGCGTGAAAATCCGCTGACAAAGCGTTTGTAATAGCCCGCTAATCCAAGGAAACTCCGAATTTGAGTAATTGTCTTGGGTTGTTCCCAAGACATGACTGCATCAATCTTCGTTGGATCAACTGTGATGCCTGCTCCAGAAATGACATGTCCCAGAAATGAGGCTTGGGACAACCAGAACTCACATTTGTTCAATTTGGCATATAACTTGTGCTCCCGCAATGTATCTAAGACAATCCGTAGATCATTTGCATGATCCCATTCATTCCGTGAGTAGATGAGCACATCATCGATGAACACCACCACAAATTTGTCCAGGTATGGACGGAAAATACGATTCATCATATCCATGAAAGCCGCAGGTGCATTGGTGAGCCCAAACGGCATCACCACCAACTCATAGTGTCCATAGCACGTCCTGAAAGCGATCTTCGGAATATCAGACTCTCGAATCCTCAACTGATGGTAGCCTGAGCCAAGGTCGATCTTCGAGAACACCGAAGATCCCTGGAGCTAGTCAAACAAATCATCGATGTGTGGCAAATGATAATGGTTCTTTACCGTTCTCTTGTTCAGTTGCCGGTAATCGATGCACAACCTTATGGATCCGTCCTTCTTGACAAATAGGACTGGAGCACCCCAAGATGAAGTGCTCGGCCTCACGAATCCCAAATCAAGTAACTCCTGTAACTGCACCTTCAGTTCCCGCAACTCAGCTGGTGCCATACGATAAGGAGCCATTGAGATCGACTATGTATCTGGTAGTAATGTGATCTCGAACTCGATCTCTCTCTCAGGAGGTAATCCTGCTAGCTCATCAGGAAATACATCTGGGTATTCTGATACTACTCGAATGTCCTCTGTCATCGGCTCCTGATTAGATACCTCCTGAACAAATGCAAGATATGAATCACAATCCTGATCAACAAGTCGCTGGGCTCGCAACACTGAAATGTACTCCATGGTGGAGTCATGTGTAGTACCCTCAAAAGTGAACTCTGGTAGATCTGGAATCCTGAAGATAACAGTTTTCCTAAAGCAAACAACGAGCGCATGATGAGCGGATAACCAATCCATGCCCAAAATCAAGTCGAACTCATCATGTTGTACAAGTAGACAATCTGCGACCATCTCGTGACCGCCAATCAGTACGGGCAAATGCCTGACTAGTAGGGAAATAATAAACATCTGGCCTCCTGGCCCTCGGATGTGATAAGGAGAAGAGAGAGTCTCTGCGACTCTACCTAAAGAAGCAAGTAGCCTCGAAGCAAGAAAAGAATGAATTGCACCAGAATCAAATAGAACATGGAAAGGTCGGTAAGAGTAGTCAGTCTGTGTGCTAGTTAGTTAGTCATCTCCTGGTCTGGTAGGGATGACACGGCTCTGCATGAGAACCATTTTTAGTATAAAAAATGCCATCCGCAGATACTTATCATATATGCTTTTTCTTTTCTTGGGATATAATATGAAATTTAATGAAATTGGTGACTTTTGTGGTGATTGATTTCGAATGTCATATTTCCCTTCTCGGACTCATAACAAGTCGAAAGACTGCCGCTATCCAAGAACTTAATGCGATCGTAATTGAAATACTGCGAATGTGCGTATCGGGGTACCACTGCTCTGATACCAAACTGTTGTGAACCCCCTAGGATCGGGTACCCGTTTACGCTACTTTTCGCGGCATTTCATTCACATAAAATTCACACAAGCTAAAAAAACAAGGAAATTTTTTCGCGCGGCTAATTTTCCACATGACATTTACATCCACAATCATTTCCACAAGTTAATAGAGACAAATGGAACCAAACTCTCATTTCATTAATTTCCATATAATTTTACAACATGTACAATGTTTGCTAGTACATACAACATCTAAAAAAATTGACTGAACAGAAGAAGCATTTTACAATATCAATTGAACTAAAAACTGTAACAAAAACTACATACCGTCTGGTATAGACCTGGTCTCCTTGAACCATGTATAGCTAATGAGCTGCTATTGAACAGCAGGTTGTTTACTTGCCAAACATATTAGGAAAGAAGAGGCATCAGCGGGCGCTGGTACCTCTCAAAAACTTATAAACACAATAAGGATTTAATATGTTCAAAAGTAACAAGTAGAAAGGTGGAACAACTCAATTTAATTTTATTTCTACTTGCAAATGTAAAAGGTTTCTAAATTTCTAGTAAGCACCTCTCATGATTAGCCATTAACCCAACATTTCCCACATAAGCATATTTATATTGTAACTAATTGATCATAAGTAAGTATATTTTATTCTCATATTACTTAGAGATCATATTTGTGGATTTTGATGATGGGAAAGATGAGATAAGAAGATATAGTGATTTATTAAATTCTTAAGTATAGTGGATAATCTGTGGTCTTGGTTCGTGTGAAGCCTCACACTATGACTCTAAGACTTGGAAAAAGTCTTAGGGTTGTGGGGCCTCCGTAGGCATGCGGTGTTGTATAATGCATCCTAACTAAATTTCCAACACGTCCACTAGCTTAATGGATTTCTTTAGATTATAGTCACTTCCATTTACTCATCTTAATTTGTGATCTTTATAAGGATTTAGAAACAGATTATAATCACTTCGAATCATCTCAATTTTAATTGTAATTCCTCCAAACCTTTACAGTAACTCTCTCTGATGTAACTCTCAATGATGTAGATATAGATGTAGATATGGATGATCTGGATGTAGAATCGTCAAGTCTGTTGGCGAAAGAAAAACTCAAGCGGTGAAGAAGCCAACAAAAGGGCTCTTCTGTCTCGCCCTCTAATTGGAAGCGTGGTCCAATAGAGGGATAGGTCTACTCCAAAACTACGCCACTGAGACGGGTGAGAGAGACTTCCCTGAAAAGTCACTCTAGAAAACAGCCCGACCGGTAACGGGCAACCGAGGTCGTACGAAAAACTAAAACCGAGGATCCCCCGCCTGGGTATCCTAAAACAGAGGGTCAGCAGAACTGGTCTAAAGTCGGGATCCTAACGAGGCGTAAAAACACTGCGAGCTCGCGTAAAAACCGAAAAGGGACTGGGATCCTAGACCCGCGCACTTGGCTGCCGCTGCCCAATCTGGGCTTCCTTTCCTCCGCCCAGTTGAGGGTCACCGCGCCCTCGCACAGTCAGATATAGAGGTCATCATGACTGGCACTAATATTGACAACATTAATTTGTCACTATAACTACTTACATTATTCCTCATCCTTTGATATCTATTGTGACTGTCTTTGTAGATCTAAGTATTTTGTCACAACATATCCATAGTGATATAGAGGGTCCTATTCAAGGATAGACTAATTGATTATTATTAGTTTAATGATCTTAGGAAATCATTATTAGCTTATTAAGAAGAGTATTCATATACCAAAATTTGTATTCACTTTTCTTCTATAAGGTCTTGGCTCTAATTTTAATTGCATGCTGATATACTTCCATACTTCACATCTGAAATTTTGATATTAGTGGTTAGTTAGAAATCTTTTATTTGGCTTTAGTCTGTACATTAGTCCCACCTTTGTGATTTGAGAGATTTGATGGTGTTAGCCGAGTCTAACATTCCATGGTTTACTTACTCACCACGAATCACTATTTTAATATGTATATATACCTAATACCCACAGAATAAGTATCTAGGACTCCATTGATTAAATTCGTACATTGCAAATGACTAATTATTTCTTAGCCTATTAGATGTACATAACTTTATATTACCCTTTGTATTAGTTTATTTGTAGATGGTGTTCCAGATTTTGATGAATATATTTATATATGTATTTTAAAATAGGCTTTATTTTAATAGTCAATCAGTCGGAACTTATTTCTAATCAAACATTATACTTGGATATAAATAATTACTCCAGCACATAAAAAAATATAGATACAATATACTGTATTAGTACTGGTAGGTCTCATTTCAATAATCCAGTGTTTCCTTTTCCAAATTTGGCAGTAAGATATAGTTGTAAAATCTTCATGGCAGTTCTGATATTCATGTAATTTTGTAAGTATTCTGTGGAAAGATTATAACTAATTATTTCAGGGACAAACTGTAAAAAAGAATCAGAAGAATTATGAATTTTCATTAGTAATAATTCAAGGTAAAGGAAGTTTATCTTACCTTTTAAGATCATGTATATTAATAACTTGATATCTAAAAAGAATCTGGTAACTATATAAGGTAGGTAAGATGATAAAGATCAAACATTTTTATTTCCTATCAATAGCATAATCTTTTATTTAAACGCTAATTACCTGAATCATTCATTTATACATTTATATCTTCTGTGCCATATCATCTTAATAAACTCAAGATCTGAACCTAATTCTTACTGTAGCATCAACCTTCAATTATGTTGATAGTAATCAATTGCAACATTAAATTTACCTACACTAACCCTTTGGGTTGCAAAAAGGAGATGCCAAAAGAAAGGCATATCTAGAAATTAAGGATTTTACTTGACTATATATCACACAAATTCTTAACCCAGTTGAAGAGGAAGATAGATGACAGACTTCAACAGATAATTCAACAAAAACTAATCTTAATAGTTTCATATAGATGGTCAACACAAGTGGCTTAATTTATGCATGGCATCAAGAAGATAGGGTAGGAGTGTACAATTGATCCTTTAATTTGGAAGAGAAAAGAACTTGATCTGATCTTGCATGTAGCAATTGGCTAAAAAAATAGATTCAAATACTCATGCATGGCAGCAAAAGATGGGGAAGGAGGTACCTTTTGATTTGTTCCAAAAGGAAAAGATCATGCATGCAGTAGGAGGACTAATCTGGAGCAAGGAGCAGCAGCTTGGAACTTCAAATGGAGGTTGCAGTCCCAGCACTTATTGATCTTGAAGCATCACAACCACAAGAGGACTAAATATTGGTCATGCATGGCAGCAAGGAGGAGGAATGTACCTTAGATTCATAGGGATGGTGGAAAATGGATCACTAGCATGTAGTGGATGTCAAACATATGTAACCACCATCTGCTTTGGTCAGCACAGGAGCAGCAAAGGTTGTTGTTTTGCTTCAATGGTAACTGCACATGCATCATCAGCAGCAGGTGCACATGCAACAACGACAGAAATTTGCTGCATGTCAAGCAGCCCGACATGCTATATTCTCGAGGAACATGGCTCTTCTCCTTCGGCTGAAGAGGTGGAAATATGATGGAAAGAGTTGAAGATAATTTGGGGTTTATATAAGCAAGGGAAGTGGTCTTCTCACGATGCCAAGTGGAGGGGACACGGCCAAATGTAAGAGGATTGAGGGGCCAAGTGGAATAAGGAGGAAAGTGTTAACACCCCTTTTTTTTCAACGGCTGAATTCCAGTACACAGTCTGGTGCCTGTTACTGTTTTTAAAAATAATTTTTTTCATACAAAATATCCCTTTATTTTTGATACACTTAAAATGGGTCGTACGCATACATCGGGTCTCGGATTTTGACGCTAAGTATCTTATTTTGACCGTCTTTCAACAATGATCAAAATGAGTATAATGTTGATATACTTTCGATCGGGTTTGGATGCCCGAAATTTTCGAGATACGGTTTCGATTTAATTTTAAATTTTGCGAATTGAAAATATCAAACAACCTCCAATTGACGAACGGTCAATTTCGTTGGTCTTGTCTCGTCGAATCGGATCTAATGATGGTCTTGGTTCATTTCACGGTTTCCGAATTAACGCCGCAGCTTTTCACGGCACACATTACGAAGCGTCCGATTTTTGATCGATTTCGCCCGAATGCCTTTTGATTCACAATCAATTGATCGTTTTAGGTTATTTAATGTTGTCAGATAACTTTATTGAGTTACTCGGACCCAAATCGGGTCGGATTCGGGTTTACGCGGATCCCGGATGTTACACAAGCTAATCATTCAATTACTTATTTTCACAATTATTCCCCCGAGAACACTCCTCTGCATCTTCCAAGACAGAAAAAATTAATTTTTGAAACATATTATAGACTTATTAATGCTCTCTCTTATTACATAATGTTACTTATTAGTAAATTTATGATGGATCATTTGTGAGTTTTGAATAGGATCATTGATTCTGAAATTGTTAATTATTATAAAATTATCAATATTTCTGAAAATTTTATAATAATAGTCATATTGAAGTTTTTTAGATAGGTAACTTTTGACATATATTCAATGAAAATCATTAAGTTTCGAACTCTATTATTTTTGGACTTCTTGTATGATTTTTCGACGAGCCAAATTGCACAACTTTCACAAAAAAACAACAATTACACTAAAATGCCTCATTGATTACTCCATTATTAGTGATTTGTTAGGATTTTTATGAAATAGCTTTTCATGTTTAAAAAATGAAAAACATTAAATCAAAGCTTTCACAATTGTATTTTTACTATATTCATATAAAATCCCCAAAAATCAACAAATTACAGTAGCTCTCTATCATCATTTTTTGCATACCACATGTTAGCTTTCAAAAGTGTTGCATGTTCATCCTTTATGAAAAGGACCCAAAACACCTGCATGTGCCATATTAAATTTATTCTTCATTGGAAAATGACAAAAAAGTGTTGTGGATTGCTCATCATTGAAATTTAAGGAAAATGTAACTAGTGTTTTTCAAGCTTAATTTAGCATTTAAAATATAATTAGTAAAATCACTTTATCTTCACTTTAAATTTTTTCAAAATTGCCTTCTTTTTATCGAGTTTTTTCATTGAAAATAATAATAATTTTGCAAAATAAAAAATTAAAAAAAATAAATTGAAAAAGTGATACTACATTGCAACACAAAAATATTAGTATTATGCACATTATTTAGATGTACTTACATAATTGAGTGACATCTAAAAACTTTGTAGATTCCTTGAGTTCGACCTTGGTATGCTTACCAAGTAAAATATAAAGTACACCGCATCATACTTAGCTATTATATTATTTGATATTTTTGTTTCATCGATTTTCATCTCTCTATACTATAAGACCTTAATTTGACAGTATTAAGAAAAGATAAGATTGACTTTTCAACGGGCGCCATGCTCCTTACCTCAACAATGTAGATTGCTCCGATTAAGGTCATTCGATAGGCTCGAAGCCTTGATTTGCTCTTATTTTCTGATTGTATTTAGTCATAATGGAGCTCAAGTGCTATGATGAGGACTTGAGGTGATTCTCGCTGCTTCCACAAAGGGGGTTCCGAGAAGGGAAATAAGTCACGAGTTAAGTGGACTTAATCAATGATTAGCTTAAGTCAAGGATCAAAAGAGAAGGACAATAAATATGTCCTTGTTTACTATGGAAAGAGGACAAACTCTTCCGACCACGAATTAGTGAAAGGTTTGGGGAATATGAGAGAAGAAGAAAATGAAGTAAAATAGGTAAGGGGCGATTGTTGGAATTGTAATCCCTTTGCGATTCATTAACGCAACAAACGTTATTGTTCAATCATGTTTATATGAAATAAAATGGTTAAATAAAATAAGAATTCACTTTGCTATTAGAGGTCCCCTGTACAATTAGGGTCAAGTACCATGTCCATATTGAATACCTTGCAGTTGGGAGGACATAACTGACTTCAAACATGTGGTAGTTGTGAGAAAGAGATGGCAATCCTTCTCTGTAGATCGGTTTCCAACCAACTTCTTGATGCAGGTCCTATGCATAGGAATATAGAGAGTTAGAATAATCAAGTCAAAGAGTTGACTTGATGAGATCGAGATAAATTAAGACTTGAATCGTAACTGTTATGATCAGGCACACATCCTTTGACCTAAGACAAATATGCATATATATGCACGAGTATGCACATTTGAAAGACCAATAGGTTGGTGTGATAAATTCCAAATTTATCAGCATAAAATAATATTGTTATCTCTCTTTATTAATAAATTCAACCAGATTTGATAACAATTAACCTTAATTATGAATTTACATGCTGTAAACTATTAACCCTAATTATACTATATTATATAGCCCATTATCGTGCTATTGTATTATAAAAAATTAAATAAAAATTAGAATAAAATTGTACGTAATTAATTAATTTAGTATAATACGTAAATTAAAAATCCAAAAAATATTACAAAAGAAAATAAAAATCATTGTCTTCATTAATGTAATTACTTATTCAAATTTCAGTATGAACATTCTCTTTTATTTCTTCATGAAAGATGTGGATCTCATTGAGATCTTAAACTTTCATATTCATTACTTTCCCTAATTGTCTATACATCTTTTTATTTTTTATTTCTTAAGTGTTCATGTATTTTATATTTATTCCATTGGTCCATGTGGTGCCATTTTATTGCACCACATGGCCGATCCTTCTTTTCTTTCTGTCTAATTTTCTCAATAGTCAAATCTTTTATCTTCTTTCAATTATGGCCATCGATTCACGCCTTCATCTAGGCCTTCTGATCAAATCTCATCAGCTCCGTATGAGATGCTCATGCGCACCCAAGTATTAATCGTTGGATCTTGATCCAATGGTCCCTAGATCTCGTCAACCTCCAGCTTCTACTGCGAAGCATTGCGTCACTTCGCGCAAGTGTTCCTTCTCCCTATTTTCATAGCCATCTCTGTTAACCTCTTAGCCAACTGCCAACTCTCATCTTCCCATATTGTTCCCCTTTCATGTTTACAATCGAAATTACCCTAACCCTAACTTCCTTGTCAACTAGCGATGGTTGAAACCACTGCCATGTTTTGCTAACCTCCTAACTCCATCTTCTCCAAACCCCCCCTTCAACCTCTGACAACCGTTATCCGCAACTCCTTGTGACAACTCTATGTATTCCCTAACCTTTGTGACAGAGAGAGTTGAAGAGAAGGAACTTTGATAGAGCTTAGTTCACGCGTGAGATCCGCGAGCAACATCTCTTGTTGCAGACCTCCATCGAAGGTGTGCTTGTGCTTCGAGCATCGGATGTGTTCGTGAAGCGAAGACTGGAAGCTCTTTGATATTTGACTTTGTATGGTGAGAGATTTCTTTCAAAATTTCTTCATTTCTTTTTATTGATTTTGGCTAGCTCCACTACTTTTACCAAGAGTTGGCGCACATTGATCAACAATTTTATATATTTCATCATACCCTAACACATAGGTAAATGTCAAGAGATAGTACAAGAATCATGTTCTCATATTGGCTAAAGATGCTGACACTCAGGTTTCATGAAGCCTTCCTTGATTTAATCCCATCCTCGAGCATCATCAAATCATGTCCAAACTCAAATCTCGCATCCCAGTTCCTCAAGTGAAATTTCAAATCATCTCATCATAACTGCAGTCGTGTATGTGAGGTGCTGATCATATTCTTAAGGTAGAGACTAAGTATGCAATATAGAACACAAATCTTTCAAACTAGGGAAATGTGGATAATTAAGTCAAAGACCCTAATGATTAAGGCTGGCTAACTTAAAATCTCAAGACCTGATAAACCAAGTGTTCTTGAACTTCATCAATCGTGTGTGAATGTGGAAGTGTCAGGGATTTAAACAAACTCCTTCATTTTTTCTTTTTTTGATAAAATAGTATTTACAAACACAAGTTAGTCTCATTGATACCCTCCTTTTTTTGAAACGATTTTTGAAAAGATTTTCCAAACAATGTCACACATACACACACAAATTTTACAAACATTTTTCAAACAATTATCCAAAATAAGAAAAACCCATTTTTCATACGATTTTCAAAGTATTTTCTTGAGAATAATGTAGCATAGTTGAGAAAAATTTTCAAAGTTTGAAACCATTTTATCCAACTTAGTTCAAGAAAATGTATACTCTAGCCCAAAAAATTTTATTTTTTTTAAATTTTCAAAATAAGAGCTATGGCTAAAGTGTGTGTGTGTGTGTATATAATATACAATATACCCCCTATATTTAACTTGTGCTTTGTCCTCATAACTCTAAGTGATATAAAGCCACAGCTCAAGTTAAGATATCGGAAGAGATATCGGAACTGAGGACACCCCCTATACTTAGATTAAAATAACATAGGTATCTGAAAGAAGGATAAATGAGTCTTGAATTCACGGGGACTCAGGTCCCCCCTATACTTAGGCTGAGAATAGCCTAAGTAAAGAGATATATATATGTGTAGTTAGGGAGACCTGAGGAGAACAAGGAGGTTAGGATGTATTTATACGTGAATGAATGAATCTTAATAGATGAATGGAGTACCTAGTATCTATGGGAGGTTTTGAAAATCTATAAACAAGGCTCAATCAACCAATCAACACCAGTTATTCACCAACTCACACATGAAACAAAAAACTATTGGTATCTTTTCATTTTTTATTGGTTATAAATACAAGTTATTTCTCATTTACACAAGACTTAATTATCCATAAAATCATAATATCCTACGTAAAGGAGGTGTTGCTCTCCCAAAATGATTTTACTCCATTTTATTTGGTTGACTTGCATCAACAGTCCCAATTTTAGATTCAAGGTTATCACTGATTTAATGTGAGCCCAAATCAAGCAAACATCATCTAACGACCATTCCCAATTTCCATTTAAATCCTAGGTGATCAATCTAGGTAGAGAAGTCGAGAAAAAGCCGATGCATATGACAAAATCTTTATCTATGCTAAAGAGAAAAACTCTCAGTGCCTTTAGCTTTCTTCGTGAAAAACATCACTGAATTAAAATCAAATACTAAATGTATACAAGTCGATCAAAATCGCACCTATCATGCTTCTATTAGCGAGGAAAGAATAGTTTTTTGGCTAAGTAAAGCAATGTCTATGTGTGTCTCAATTTAGCGTGTCCTACCTACGATACACATATGATATAAAATAAAATAGCTCAGAGAGCCACGTGCCTGATCCTAAGTCGACACTCAAGTGGGGCAGACCCAGGCATAATGACCTTCGTTCATTTACAATCGCGAGTCTTCCAGTGAAGACCACTGTAAAGATGATTATTACATGCATGCATGAAAAATGCGAGAGACATTAATCCTCGTTAATTTCTCTAATGGTGCTTTTGCGGCTTCTCACAACGGGAGCTCCTTCTCCTTGCCTCTGAGTCTTCCAAGTGTCCTTGGTCACCAAGGGTCCCTGCCACAACAAGCAAGAATTAAATGCATGTTAGAGAATTATAAAAACAATACAAGTGACTTGAATTATAAAAACAACAACTAGTGACTCTAAATAAAATAAAAGTGAGTCATGTCACCAACAATGGCACCATTTGATGTACCCACAAATCACGCTCTTAATAATGTTAAATTACCATTTGAATTTCGTTGTAGGCAGGAAATCACGGATTGATCAAAAACCACTTCTTAATTTCTCAATTAAACATAACTGGTCAAATATTTTTTTACTTGGGCAAGCCCGAGGTCAAAATCAGAAACACGAGCCTCTTAAGTGATTATTCGGACTCCTAATACTCAACTCTAGTGATTAATTAATAACTAATTAAATCTTCACACAAGGAAACATGATGCAAATGCTGTAGACAAATGATGCATGCACATAACACACTTTTTATTTGGTTTTTATAATGCAACATAATACAAGTGCAAATTTATGCAAATATTCCCAACATAAAAAAAATCAATGAGCAGTAAAAATGTAGTCAATTTCAGAATCAATTCGTGAAGTAAACTCAATTGATAAATTAATCAATGGCACTTAAACTCATTAAATAGATGACACTACATAACTAGAATTTATCATCCCAATTTTATGTGTCAAATCAGGGAATAAATCATGCCAAGGGATAGATAATGAAATAAGCTTCCAAATGAAACTAAAATCAACTAAAACAAAGATCATATGCTCATGATATATGCAAAGTAATCCATGGGCATAAACATAAAGAAAACTTCAAAATAAATAGGAAATTATTACAAACAGGTCTCTGAGATTTTACGATGCACGCGGGGGCAATATTGCAATTAATAAAACACAGGAGGAGCTAGAATGCAAATAGCTCCGGTGAAGGCTCCGATCATTGACTAGCAAGACCTGCATACGTTAGCTATGATAGACGAAGCGATGCTATTCGATACGAGGTGAATGAAATAGGTCCCTGGCAGGTGAAGGAGTGGGGGCACAAGTCTCCATCTCCAACGAGTGGAGGAGAGGTGGGTCGATTATGGTCAAACCATGGAGAAGGGGGAGAAGGTCATCTTCAAGTGAAACAAGGATGGTGATTTTGTGATGAAGCGGAGGCAAGGATTAATGGAGGTTGACAGTGGGTGATGAGGCCTAATTAAATAAGAGAAAAGAACGAGAAAATGCAAAGAAGATCGGAGGAACTTACCTGAGGTTCGATGGAGCGAAAGCTTGGGCTTGAGGTCTGCAAAGGACCTTGGGTCATCGCTGGACCCCTGCAGCTACTAGGGGCAACTTGAGCGGGGCAGAGCTAATGCAAACCTGCTCGTCGTGGGCCAGGGGTCAACACCGGAAGCAAAAGGCCGTCTTCGCTCCTTGATCGAACCTCCCCCCTGTCACAGGGAGGAGGAGAAGGGTTGTGCCTCGCCCTCATAAAGGTGGATCAAGTGTGTGAGGGGGGGGGGGGGGCGACGTATTTAAAGGGGGGGGTATCGGTTCCATGTGGTTGACATCGTGAGTTGAGTGGTAGATATGGAACGAGAGGGGTGCTTATGTGACGAACCACGAGGCTCGCGTGGATGAGGGAAGATGTGGCTATGTCGTGGGGTAGTTGGCAAGTGGAGAAGATGGCTGATACGAGGGGAGAAATGGAAAGGGGACAAAGGGTTGGAGAGGTGGATGATGTGGGCGAGGGAGTAATGGGAGGAAGATGATGAGTCCTCCGCCGTTGGATCTTGCGATCCAATGGCTGAGATATAGGCGCCAACGAGCGGAGCCGATCTTTGATGGGGGCTTGATCGATGGATGAGAATGTGACACGTGTTGTGTGGAGATGAAGGCAGGAGCAGACGACTGTGATGGAGTCTGGGGCTCGATCGAAGGGCTGATGGTTGAAGCGGAGATGAGCGGCTAGGATGGAAGCATCTTAGAGATAATCGTGCGGCTGGAAGTGAGACAAGTGGCAAAAGGAGGTTTAGGCGGCAACAAACGACGAACATGGAATTTGAATGTTGATCGGATGGTTGAGTTTTGAAGAGGGAAGCAACAACTGTGATGGAAGGATTCATAAGTCCATCCAACGACTGGAAGTGGTGGGCGTGGGGCGCGAGAAGAGACGGGCCGCGTGGCACCACCAGAACGCGCCACGTGGCTCAATCAAATTATTCAAAATAAGAATGTGAAGGAGGGAGAAAGAGGCTGAATTTGGAAAAAATTCGAAACATGAAAGTTGTAGATCTCAATGAGATCTACAAGTTTTATGTTGACTGATAACGAAGATGAGGTTAAATGAAGGGAGAAATATTTTTGTGAGCATTTTAAAAGGCTTAAAAACACTACGATTTTTGTTTTGTTATTTTTTTTGTATTTTTAATTTATTCCATGACTCTAATATAAACAAGGATTTATCTGGTTTTTATTGACATTAATTTAAGATGGAGGTTAAGAATCGTGAATTAATGACATGAAACTGGGTTTCATAAACCCTCTATACTTATACTATGCTCATTCCCGAGCATCTCAAAAATGAATGAGCTGGATTAATCCCCTTGTGCATGTGTGTACAGGATCTGATTTGTTCAAAAACTCCCAATTTTGGATATCAAAATCTTAGAGCTCAACCCAACCTTAATCAAGAGTCATCCAATTCCTCTAATTTTCCAGACTCTCACTTGTATACATATAAGCTAAGGATATGACATTAAGTGTTGACTGCGTTCACGAGAATGGAGTCGCAACGTTACCCAAGGTCCTGGTAAAGAAATTCTCCTAAGAACCCAATCCTCAAAACTAGGGAATAAATCAGATATTGCGTCCAATCCACTGTCTCTTTAGTTATCAGACTTAGAAATGTAGGTGGCAGGCCAGCTGATGGAGGGTTTTAGATTGTGTCATTTCTTCTCTCCCTCTCATTGGAACAAGGATTCTCTCTAATTCTCTCTATTGCCTTTTTACGCAACACATATTTTTGGTGTTGATCAGTGCATCCGTCAAAAGAAGTTGGAGTCGTCTGCACTTGTTTTCCTGGGAATACACCAGAATGTACCTTTTTGAGTACCTATCATACCTTCTGCACCCAGACTTGTAGCGTTTACGATGCAGAGCTCTTTATTGGTGCATTCCCGACTCATGGTCCTAATAGCGGTGGTCCAAGTCGACACTTTGAAATGGTTGGGAGTGCTCGCCTTTGGTGGAAGCTCTTTGATGATTGGCTTGGTAGAATGAGAGCTTTTCTTTCAATAATGGTATTTCTTTGCTTTTTATTATTTTGTCTAGCTCTACTGCTTTTACAAAGAGTTGGCACACACTGATCAACATTATTTATTTCACACCTTGGCACCTAGGTCAATATCAAGAAATTAGCATAAGAACCAAGTTCTCATACCAGCTAAAATGCTGACACTCATGTTTTATAAAGCCTTCAATGATTTTATCCCATCCTCGAGCATCATTAGATCAAGTCCAGACTTGAACCCCTCATCCAAGTCCCTCAAGTGAAATTTCAACTCATCTCATCGAGACCGCAGTCGTGCATGTGAAGTGCTGATCATATTCTTAAGGCAGGAGACTAAGCATGCAATATAGTACGCAAATCTAGCAACCTAGGGAAATGTGGATGATTAAGTCTAAGACCCTGATGACTAAGGTTGGTTAACCTAAAATCTCAAGACCTCTTAAACCGAGTATTCTCGAACATTTCTGATCCTTAACGGAAGTGAAAATGTAGGGGATTTAATCCAACTCCTTCATCCATAATTTTTTTGAACTTTAAAAGACATAATGACAGCCTAAACTCGAATGAGTCTGCATTCAACCAGTATAGGTGTAAGTACACGCCGGAACCCGTTGCTTGAGGATGGAGCCTTACGTGATGTCCTCTAAACCACCTACTATGCTAAGGGAAAACTCTCACTAAATGTGGCTACTTATTTGGGTTTAGTATTCAATTTGACTCTTAAAGGATTTTTTATTTTTCTCATTTTTATGGATTTTTGATTAAAGTTAGAACACAAGTTAGACTCATCTTCCTTTAAATCAAGAAAATATTTTCAACACCATGCCACACACACATATAGATTTTTCAAACATTTTCAAACGATTTTCAAAACAAGAGAAACTCATTTTTCAAATCATTATCAAAAATATTTTCTTGAAAATAGTTAACATAGTATAGAAAAAACCTTGAAAACATTTTTGTCCACTTAGTTCAAAAGATTGTACTTTAGCCCAAAAAGTTTTAAATTTTTCAAAATTTTTCAAATTTTTTAAAAATATAGCTAAAGTACATATACTGTATATACGGTATAACCCCATATACTTAAACTCTGCTATGTCCTCATATCACTAGAAAATATAAAGCCATGACTCTATTTAAGTATAGAAATATATACGGAAACTGAGGTGGGCTCCCCCTATACTTAGGTTAGAAATAACCTAATAATCACGGTAAGGAAAGAAGAGTAAGAAAATCACGGGGACTCATGTCCCCCTATACTCAAGATGAGAGTAGCCTAAGTACAGAGATATATAATGGATGTTGGGGGAGACCTGAGGTGAACAAAGAAGTAGGATGGATGTACACATGAGCGTATGAATCTCCGGAGATGAATGGAGTACCTAAGATCTAGGGGAGGGCATCGAAGCAATTAAGGCTCAAACAAGCATGCAATACCCTTAAATTCACCAACTCACACATGAAACCAACAAGTGTTGGTTGATTATCTTGTCATTTTTATTGGTGATTAAAAACATTCTAGTTTACACGAGAAAAATGTCAAATAAAACCATCCTATGTAAACAGGGTGTTGCTCTCCCTAAATAATATTTACTCCATTTTAGGTTGACTTGCAATTATCAGTCCCAATTATTTGCTTAAGGTTATCACTGATTAAATATGAGCACATAAATCAAACAATCATCATCTACCTCTCATTCCCAATTTCCATAACCTAGGTGATCAAGTCAGGAAGAGAAGTCGAGAAAAAGCCATGCAATCGATAAATTCATTACCAATACTAAGAGATAAAACATGCAATGCCTTAGCAAAGTTTGTGAAAACTTGGACTGAATTAAATATCAAAACCATATATATGCAATTCGATAAGAAACTACACCTAACATGCCTCTATGGGCGGGGAAGAACATCTTTTAATTTGGCTAAGTGAAGCGATGTCTTCGTGCATCTTAATTAATGTGCATCCTACCTACAATCAAACATGTAAAATAAAAAAAATGAAAATAGCTCAAAGAGCCGCGTACCTGATCCAAGTCGATACTCAAGTGGGGTGATCCCTACACAACCACGAAGAACTTCGTTCATTTACACGTGCGAGTCTTTGAATGAAAACAGTTGTAAAGATGATTATTACATTGAAAGTAAAAATGCACGGTGCATTTTTTCTTCTTTGATTTTTTCTCCAAAATTTGCTTCTGCAGCTCCTCGTAGGGGGGAACACTTGCTCCTCGCCTCCTTGAACACCAAGGGCCCTGCCACAAAAAACAAGAGCTAGATATCCATCAAAGAAGTTCTAACAATTATAATGCATGACAAACATATGACCTACGAATTAAAAATTAACCTTTATAAAAATAAATAAAAATCCATACAAAACAAAAGATGAGTTGTGTACCTGACAACGACGCCATTTGACGAGCCCAAAAATCACCCTCTTAATAAAAAATAAAGCGATCGATTTTGCATTTTACTTGGGCATGCCCAAGGTCGAACTCAGGTACACGAATCTTTTAAGTGTTATTTAGACTTAGATTACTTAGATTAAGTGTCAGATCAATAACTCGTAAGTTAATAAATGCATGAAAGAGACATAGAATGCAAACTCATGAAAAATATATCTTTTTGTTGGTTTTATTTTATATAAAAGGTAATGTAAAATGAGAATAATACAAATATGCTCGGATTATATAGAAGCAAGGAGCAATAAATACTAGCCAATTTCAGAAAGGGGCCATGAAGCCATTTTCATTTACAATCTACCCAATGGCACAACAATCTTTGAACAGATGATATTAGATAATGAGATTTAGTCAATAAAATCAAAAGTGCCAAAACAGAACAATAATTATGCCATAAGAAGGAGAATTAAAATAGCTTCAAACCAAGAACAAAATCAACTCAAACAGAGCTCGGATGCTCAAGACATGCATAAAAGAAGCCAAGGGCATAGATGCAAGAAAAACATAAAGATGACTAGCAAACAGGTCCCTGAGAGGGACTAAAATGTAAATAAAATTAAGCGCGAGGCCTTCCTCGTAAATTATCCACACCTGGGGGGTATATTTGCAATTATTTGAACCCGAAGGGGGTCGAGTGCAAATTCACCCCAAGCGCATAATGAAAGCATGTGATGGCAGGACCTATCTGCAATTTAAAGAACTTCTGGGGGCATCCTTGCAAATTTCCTAACCATCACGTGACTGAGACACGTGAGGCAAAGCTCAGTGGAAGAGCAGACTCGGGGGAGGCTCGGGAATGCTTTGGCTACTGGGTCAGCTTCGGATCATGTCTAGGGAGCGACTTGGGGTAGGCTAGAACTCCCATACTGCAGGTTTGGAGAAGCATCCCAACATCGACAAGTAGCCACATGTAAATCATCTGATCATGGAAAAGATCAAACGATCTGCGGGATGCCCGATCTGGGAGATATGACAGTGGTTGGAAGCCGTGGATGACGTCGACCTGGCCGAGTGTGAGCTGTTGGATGGACACAAGGGAGGTGCATCCAACAATGCTTGTAGTCTCTAGAGCTACTTCCTCCGTCGCAGGGGTGGCGGCGGGTTCTAGCCTCCGACGAAGCCAGCGTGGCTTCGCCTCTCTTGCTCTGACCCTATAGATCTCCCGGAGCCTCCTGAACGATCGTCGATGAAGCTGGAGGTCCGGGCGAGCTGTGGCACGATATGGAGGAGGCCTTCGACGCTCAGATGCTGGAGTCAGAGCTCGCCAAGAATGCTCCGGTGAAGGCTCCGATCATTGACTTATGAGACCTGCATACATTAGCTCTGATAGCCGAAGCGATGCTATGCGATACAAGGTCAATGAAATGGGTCCCCGACGAGCAAAGGAGTGGGGGGGGGTGGACAAGGCTCCATCTCCGACGAGCAGGGGAGAGGTGGGTCAGTTATGGTCAGACTGTGGAGAAGGGGGAGAAGGTGATCTTCAAGTGGCGCGAGGATGGTGGTTTTGTGATGAAGCGGAGCAAGGATTAATGAAGGTCGACGGTGAGTGATGAGAACTAATTAAATAAGAGAAAAGAAGGAGAAAATGCAAAGAAGATCGGAAGAACTTACCCGAGGTTGGGCGGAGTGAAAGCTTGGGCTTGAGGTCCACGTGGGACCTCGGGTCATCGTTGGACCCCTACAGCTACTAGGGGCAGCTTGAGCGGGGCAGAGTGATTTAGCCGAAAATAGGTGGTCTTAAGTTCAGCACAAAGCGTGAACTCAGTCGGTGTGTTGACCACACTAAATCCGGACTAAAGTCAACAATTAACCCACACTAAAGATCAATGAATTAGAACTAATGTGGAGTCAAAATTTATTTTTAACTCTACATAAAAGATGTATAGATGCAAGTACGTAGAGAGTTCGAACACAGGGAGCAAACATGGTAGTTCAAGCAAATGTAAGCACAAGTGTGTGTGTGTGTGTGTGTGTGTGATATGTCTACACTAAGCAAGCAAGCAAAGGTGTTTTTGTGGGTTTTTACTTTTTAATTTTTTTATTTTAATTTAATTTTTAATTTTGTATTTTGATTTTTGATTTTCTGATTTTTATAATATTATATTTTATATTTTTCTTTTTCTTTTTTCAATATTGGAATTTAAAGACAATGGAATAAAAGACAAGATGAACTATTTATAAAACTAAGTAAAAATTACCAAAAATTCAGAAAGAAAGTGTTTTTGATATTTTTATGATTTTCTACTGTTTTTGTGATTTTTGGGGGTTTTTCAAGGTGTTTTTGGTATTTTTAATTACTGAAATAACTCAAAACAGTGGAACAAGGGCTGGCTGTGAGAAAAATGGGGTTTAAAAATATCAAACAGCAACCAAAATTTTTCACACTATTTTTCGAATAAAAAGAACAAAATGAGGAACAAAAAGAACCTGAGTTTGTATTTTTTAGAGTTTTCCTTGATTTTATATAATTTTTTGAAGTTTTTGAGTGTTTTTAAATTTTTAGTGTTTTTCTTTTGAGATTTTTAGTGGTTTTTGGACTGACATTAAAATAGGATAAAATAAACACTAGGGAATTTTTTTTGGAATTTTTTGGGGGTGTTTTACTATTTTTTTGGTATTTTCTAAGCTAGACAGTGCACAAATAGCAAGTTTTTGATTTTTAATAAATATGAAAATCAAGTAAAATCAAAAACTAAAATATAGGCGTGAAAGAACACATGTCCAGAAGCTTAAGTTCAAAATTTGAGAAATTTTGGAGTTAAAATGATAGGTCAAATAATTAGAGCAAACATCCAAACATTAAACAGGCCTGGCGGGGGTATATGTGCAATATCTAAAACATCCAGGGGCATACATGCAAATTTTCCACAAAAATATACACTGAATATTCAATTTTTAGGACCAAAATGCAATTACAAAAGCCGCCTGGGCTTGTCTGAAATTTTCCCACCAGGGCGCGTGACTTGCACGCGCCTGGGAAGGACTTGAACATAATATCACAAAAGCCTGGGGGCTTAGTTGCAAAGTAACCTAAACTTTTACACTTAATGCCAAAATTTCAGGACCAAAAAGAAATACCCGAAAGTACGGGGGTTCCTCTGCAAAATGCCCACCACCTCACGTGTACAGGTCACGTGAGGTGACGTGGCGAGGGACCCGAACGCAAATATCAAAAGTCTGGGGGTCTCTTTGCAAATATTACAAAATAGTTAAACTACAGACGAAAGTTTTTAGACTAAATATTAAATACAAAAATGGCAAGGGTGTAGATGCAAAATACCCTCGACGTGGCGCTCCGATGATGACGCGTGGCACGCATCCAACGGCTGGGCGACGAGACGCGATCCAACGGCTGGATGCGAACCACTTATCCACGTGGCGTGTCCTGAGCGGCCGATGACGCTTGGGCTCGTGCGGCTGAGATTAGATCTCCTTCGACGATCGGACGGTGGGCACCTTGGAAGATCTAACGGCTGCAGCACGATCTGGGCTCTCCTCGTTGATCCGACGGTCCCGGAGTTCGAGGGAAGAACACGGAGGAGCTCCGGTCTGGCGAACTTCTCCGAGCTCCTCCGGCCGACCACGACGACGCTGGAGCTTGAAAGGTGGCCGAGGATGCTCCTGCAGGTGTCGGGTGACGTCTGGAAGCTTCAAAATCCACCGGCGGACGCCGGTGCTCTCGCACGGAGGTGGCGGAGCTGCGAGGGCACCAGTCGTTCCGGCGAGAGAGCAAAATCGCTCCAGACGCTGCGATGGGCTTCAATACCTGCACCAAAACGTGAGAGAGGTCGAGGGAAAAGTGCCTCGACCTCGGGTGGCTCTCAAAATGAACGGGGAGGCGCAATAGGGTCTCGCCGGAGTTGCGCTCCGGCGAGGTGATCGCTAAGGTGATGGAGTGATTGATTCGACTCAGAACGATGGGGGAAATACTCCTAGAACTCACAGGAATAAAATGGGGAGGAGAATGAGATGGATGGCAGCCTCGATGGCCAATGGCCAGAGGGAGTATACCTCACGGGGGTGACCGCCGGAGGTGATGGAACACGCCCAGATCAGTTGATGATCCGCCGCCTTAAGGTGATGAACCAGGAGCTGTCACCTCCAGGTGCTCGAGCACGAACGAAAGGGGGGTAGATCTGTGTGGAATGCGGTTCGATTTTCAAATTAGGTCAAGGGCGAAGTTTTAAGGGGTTGACGAATGGGTGGAAAGATCGAGGGGCCTGGAGCACCCCATTGATGCACAGCCCGATGCAATCATCTGGCGGGCAAGAGGGATGAACGAGGAAGAGGATCTCAGAAGAAATCGAATCGAAAGGGTGAAAGCTCTTGCCTCGAAAAAATGGAGAAGATGGGGTCAAAAGTGGTTCTGACAAAGCCTACAGGGTGTAGGGCAGGCAGTTGACCCGAGTCAACTGAGACTGCCCCCTGGTTGGTCCACGTGGACCAACCAGGAAAAACCCTAAAAAAAACTTTGTTAATTCAATTTAAAATATTAAATGACCGAACTAAATAAAAGTTATAAAATAAAAAATGTTCAAAATTTTATGTAGTATTTTATTCTGATTTTTATTTATTTTTATGATGTATATTTTTACAAGTTACCTTTTTGACCCTATATAGGTATAATACCTATGTGTTTTGATATTTTATTTTATTTTATGTATTTTTAATCTTATTATTTTTATTTATGATTTTGTAAAAATTATAACATACTTTTATATACATAAGTATATGTTTATTTTATTTTTCTGAGATGTTTTGTATATTTAATAAAATACAAGAGTATTCTATACAGGTATAAGTATATGCAGTATACCTATGTATTCTTTATACAAGTATTTTATTTTTATTTTTGTTTAGGTTTTTATTCTAATTTTAATGTACATAATTATTATAAGTATTATTTACAACATTATAAAAATATAAAAATATAAAAATAATGAATAAATAATAAATTGAATATTTTAATAGGTACAAGGGTACAATGTGGGTCCAAAAGTCAACTTTCAAACCGTAGCTCCGCCAAATGCGAAACCACCGCCATTGGATAGATTATTTTATTCTATATACAATTAAAGGTGAGTACACTGCATTTGGAGTTGTCGTTTGTGAGATACGGGTCTGGGAAGTTGGGATTTTGGATTCTTATTCAGACCATATCTTTTTGTCTGTACATTCTTTTCCTGTGAAATCAATTTTGTATTTTTCTTTATTAAAGTATCTACAACTTTCATGTACAAAGTTTCTTTATTTGATGTACAAAAAGTGAAACCAAAAATAGGTCCCAAAATGAATAAAGAATGAATAACAAGTAAAGGTATTTTGACTGTGTTTTTGGCCTTATCTCCCCCTACTTTATTCCTTGTCGACCTATTCATCAAGATGCCCAGGTCTCGGGGGTTTTGGGTCATAAAATATTTACAATATTTTATTCTTTTTCTTTTCTTTATTTATTCTATAATTTTGGCTCTAATTACAGTATTTTGTACACTATTGTGATGCACATGCATGGATGCTAAGATGGTGGAATTAATGATATTTACAGGCATTTGCTAGGGTTTTTGGTGCCAAAATGATAGAATAAAGATGATGAAATGTGGATTCATCACAGAGCCACTGCGAACCTGGCCGTCGTGGGCCAGGGGTCAACACCGGAAGCAAAAGGTCATCTTCGCTCCTTGATTGAACCTCCCCTTGTCACAGGGAGGAGGAGAAGGGCTTGGCCTCACCCCTTGTAAAGGTGGACCAAGTGTGTGAGCGACGGCGACAACATATTTAAAGGGGGAGTATTAGTTCTAGGTGGTGGACATCGTGAGTTGAGTGGTATATATGGAGTGAGAGGGGCGCTTCTGTGATGACCCACGAGGCTCGATGGATGAGGGAAGATGTGGCTATGTCGTGGGGTAGTTGGCGAGTGGAAAAGATGGCTGATACGAGGGGAGAAATGGAAAGGGGATGATGGGATGGAGAGGTGGACGACATGGGCGAGGGAGTAATGGGAGGAAGACAATGAGTCCTACGCCGTTGGATCTCACGATCCAACGACTCAGATATAGATGCTAACAAGGGGACTGATCTGAGCTTGATCGATGGATGAGAGTGCAACACGTGTTGTGCAGAGATGAAGGAGGGAGCAGACGCCTGCGATGGAGTCCGGAGCTCGGTCGAAGGGCTAATGGTTGAAGCGGAGATGAGCGGCTGGGTTGGAAACATCTTAGAGATGATCGTGCGACTGGAAGTGAGACACGTGGCACAAGGAGGTTTAGGCAACAACGAATGACGGAGATGGAATCTGAAGATTGATCGGATGGCTGAAGTTTGAAGAGGGAAGGAATGACTGTGATGGAAGGATTCATAAGGCCATCCAATGGCTGGAAGTTGTGGGCGCGAGGCGCGAGAAGAGACGGGCTGCGTGGTTCCACTAGAACGTGCCATGTGGCCCAATCAAATTATCCAAAGAAGAATGTGAAGGAGGGAGAAAGAGGCCGAATTTCAAAAAATCAAAACATGAAAGTTGTAGATCTCTATGAGATCTACAAGTTTTATATTGACCAAAAATTGAGATGATGCGAAATGAAGGATAAATATTTTTGTGAGCATTTTTAAAGGCTTAAAAATGCTATGATTTTTGATTTGTTATTTTTTTATATTTTTAATTTATTCCATGACTCTGATACAAACAAGGATTTATCTGGTTTTTATTGACATTAATTTAAGCAAGGGGGTTAAGAACCACGAATTAATGACATGAAACTGGGTTTCATTTAAAAGATTTTCCAAATAGTGTCATATATATATATAGATTTTACAAACTTTTTTCAAATGATTTTTCAAAACAAATAAAACCCAATTTTCAAACCATTTTCGTATTTTTTTCTTCAAAATAATATAACATAGTTGAGAAAATTTTTCAAACTTTGGTAACTTTGTTCAAGAAATTGTATACTTTATTTTCTTTTCAAAATTTTCAAAATAAGAGCTATGGCTAAAGTGTATATATATAGTATATACAATATACCCCCTCTACTTTACTTATACTATGTCCTTATAACACTAAGTTATATAAAGCCATAGCTCAAGTTAAGATATAGGAAGCGATACTGAAACTGAGGAGGACACTCCCTACACTTAGGTTAAAATAACCTAAGTGTCGGAAAGAAGGATAAATGAGTCTTGAATTCACGGGGACTCATGTCCCCCCTATACTTAGGTTGAGAATACTTAAGTAAAGACATAGATATGTATAGTTGGGGAGACATGAGGAGAACATGGAGGTTAGGATGTATTTATACGTGAATGAATGAATCTTTGGGATGAGTGGATTACCTAGTATCTATGGGAGGGTTTTGAAAATCTACAAACAAGGCTCAAGCAACCAATCGACACCATTTATTCACCAACTCACACATGAAAACAACAACTATTGGTATATTTTCATTTTTATTGGTTACAATACAAGTTCATTCTCATTTATGCAAGACTTAATTATACATCAAATCGTTATATCCTACGTAAAGAAGGTGTTGCTCTACCAAGATGATTTTACTCCATTTTATGTGGGCGGCTTGCATTAACAGTCCCAATTTTAGCTTCAAGGTTATCACTGATTTTGATGATAGCCCGAATCAAGCAAACATCATCTAACGACCATTCCCAATTTCCATTTAAATCCTAGGTAATCAATCAAGGTAGAGAAGTCGAGAAAAAGCTGATACATACGATAAAATATTGATCTATGCTATGGAGAAAAACTCTCAGTGCCTTTAGCTTTCTTTGTGAAAAACATGATTGAATTAAAATCAAATACTAAATGTATGCAAGTCGATGAAAATCACACCTAGCATGCTTCTATTAGCGAGGAAAGAATAGATTTATTTTTGGCTATGTGAAGTGATGTCTATATGTGTCTCAATTTAGTGTGTCCTACCTACGATCGAACACATATGATATGAAATAAAATAGCTCAGAGAGCCGTGTGCCTGATCCTAAGTCGACACTCAAGTAGGGCAGACCCCACACTACCACAATGACCTTCGTTCATTCACGATCACAAGTCTTCCAGTGAAGACAACTGTAAAGACGATCATTACATACATGCATGAAAAATGTGAGAGACATTAATTCTCATTCATTTCTCCAATGGTTCTTCTATGACTTCTCGTAACAGGAGCACGTGCTCCTTGCCTCCAAGTCTTCCAAGTATCCTTGGTCGCTAAGTGTCCCTGCCACAACAAGCAAGCATTAGATGCTTGTCAGAGAATTATCAAAACAATGCAAGTGACGTGACCTAAAGGTTAGAAATTATCACTTAATAAAAGTAATAAAAATATAAATAAAATAAAAGATGAGTCGTGTCCCCAACAACGATGCCATTTGATGTACATGCAAATCACATTATTAATTATGTCGAATTAACATTCGAATTTCGTTGTAGACAATCAATTGCAGATTGATAAAAAAACCACTTTTCATTTCTCAATTAAATATAAGTAGTCAATTTTTTTCTTGGGCAAGCCCAAGGTCGAACTCAGGGACACTTGCCTCTTAAGTGATTTTTCAGACTCCTAATACTCAACTCAAGTGATTAATTAATAAATAATTAAGTATTCACACAAGAAAACATGATGCAAATGATGCAGACAAATGATGCATGCACATGAGATACTTTTTATTTGGTTTTTATAATGCAACATAATACAAGTGTAAAATTATGCAAATATGACTTACATAAATAAAATCAATGAGCAGTAAAAATGTAGTCAATTTCAAGATCAATTCATGAAGCAAACTCAATTGATAAATTAATCAATGGCTTTTAAAATCATTAAATAGATGATACTACATAACTAGAATTTATCATCTGAATTTTAAGTGTCAATTCAGGGAATAAATCATGCCAAGGGATAGATAATGAAATAAGCTTCGAAATGAAACTGAAACTAACTAAAATGAAGATCATATGCTCAAGATATATGCAAAGTAGTCCATGGGCATAAATGTAAAGAAAACTTCAAAATAAATAGGAAATCATTATAAACAGGTTCCTGAAAGGGCATGAATGTAATTAAAATAAAGAGTGAGGCCTTCCCTATAATTTTACCATGCACACAAGGGTTATATTATAATTATTAAAACCCCGATTACTTAGAATGCAAATAATCCCAGGCGTGCATGCTTTGCACGTGCCTAGAAGGACCTATATGCAATGTGGAGAAGTTCGTGGGGCACCACTACAAATTACCCAGCCCTCACTTGACCTGAGCACGTGTGGGCTAGGCTCAGATGGAGGCTCAGGATCAGTGCCTGGCTCGGTGTCGTTGGCTGGAAGCTCGGGCCACATGGCAACTGCTGGTGCTCTGGCTTTGCTCGGGAGCCCCAAACCTAGAGATTTGATGCGGAGGCTCAGGGGCAGATACATGATTTCCTATGGACCGTCTGATCATGACATTGGTCAGCACCTATACACCATTGTTCTTCTACGTCGTTGCCTCCTACCGTGGACTTGGCGGGGCTCTAGTGATGGGCTAAAAGCTCCGCCTAGCCGTTGTTGGACGTTAGGAGCTCAAGGAAGGATCTAGAGGTATCAACGATGAAGCTACGATGTCGGGGAGAAACCAAGGTGGTCAGGATCATCGTGGCGGTATGGGCCCATCGAAGACGAAGCCTCTGAAATCTGCTCCAGCAAAGGCTCCGATCATTGAAGTTATTTACCTGCAATGTTAGTCATAAATGAAGCATGTGTGTGAGGTGTTATGCTTGGGTGGAGTGAGGTTCCATGCGAGCAGAGGAAGGGGGAACAAAAGATCCTTCTCCAGCGAGCTAGAGAGGAGGTGGTGAGAATGGGGTCATGGAGAATAGGAGATGGGAGTGGAGGGTAGCACAAGGATGAACGAGGGGAAGCTCGTGCGGTGGTGAATTGAAGATGAAAATGAGCAAGTGTGCCTAATTAATAAGAAGAAACAAGAAGGAAAATATATGAGGCTTACCTGAGATTGAGGGCAAACGAGGCGGCCTGGGCTAAGCTCCAAGAGTATCTCCGGTCTTCAATGGACTCTAGAGACCATTCAGAGCATCTCACTAGTGGGTTTAGGGATGGATTATAGCCTATAATAGCCAAGGGTAATCATCGGGGCCGACGGTCATCATCGCATCCTCGATTGATCTTCTTTCTATCACAAAGGGGAGAAGAGGCGCTGGGCCTCAGCCCACGTAATGGTGGACAATGTGGACGAGGGGCAATGATGGTGTATTTGAAGGGAGTTGGGTAGAAGTGCAGGTGGTGGAAGTCGAGGTTGGCGGTTGAGATATGGAGCGAGAGAGAGGGGGGCGTGGTTAGCCAGGTGGTTCGTGAGGACCTCGAAGGTTAGGGATAGGACGTGGTGTGGCTAGGAAAGTGGTGGAGGTGGCCATCGTGGTCGGGAAAATGGGAGGGGGCGACATGCTTTCTTGGTGGACGTGGGAGAGAGGGAGCGTGGGAGGTTGAAGACAATCGTGCAATCATGGATCTTGCGATCCAACGGTCGAGTTAAGGGCATGATGGTGCGGCCCTGATCAATCAATCAGAGCGCATCATGTGGCTGTGAAATTGGCACGGATGGCCATTGGATCTAGTGATCCAACTGTCGAGGAGTGAATGGGGGCGGACACTCCATATGATATCTGGAGTGCAGATCGAAGGGCGGAGGATGGCAAGGGAATGGATGGTTGAGATGAATGCGCCTAAGCAGATCAAATAATACGGTGAAGAGGCATGAGGCACAAGGGGGAGCGAGCCGTGTGGCTCAATGATGAATCTACGATTCATCATCTTAATATCTTGATCTTAGCAAAATCCCTGAGTAAATTCTCAAATAAATGTATATAAAATAAATAAATTAACAAAATGACTCTTGTAAATAGAACACATCAATTATTGTATATTAGTTTGTACAAAATAAATTAACAATAAAAAGCTGCAAAATTAAAGAAGTTTTTCACCTGTAAATAGCCCAAAACTTCACGTATTTTTAATAATTTTTTTCAACTCCTTTTTGGATAATTCTTTTCTAACTTATTCATAAAAATGTTTATAAAAATACAAAATAAATTTGACCTCAAATAAATGCTCCTATATCTCAAAAAGAAAAAGTCGTAAAGTCCAACTTCCAAGCCAACTTCCCGCTCCGTATGAATTGCATTTTATCACTCATTATTGCATAAAATAAGAAGCCAACAATCTCAGCCAAATTGACCTGTAAAATAGCCTAACTTCTCTGATTTTTAGTTAATTCATGCTACTTTCAAATGACCTAAAATCACCTCTATTGTGCACATATCACTAACAAGAATAAATGAAAAATACAAAAAAAAATCACTAACCTAAATAAGTGGACCAAAAACCCAAACCCTAATTGCATGATTCTCGGAATAAAACCTTGATCTCTTCCTCATCCAGTGTCTGATTTAATCTTCACTTTTGAACGAATGTACATTCAATTCCCTTCAAAACAAGATCAAGTTTAAATGAATCAGAGCACATATGTGAAAATTGGGTTTTGGGCCTCTTTTGTACATTTTGTATCATAGCGGTTTTTGACTTATTATTTTATGTACATAATTAAATCATTTTATTTATTTATTTTTTATTTTTTTGATAAAATTTTTTATTAAAATGTGTAAAAATCCGAATTTAAAATGAACTTGAGATTAAAGAAACTAACTGAGTCAGAGTATTCATTAACAATCTATACAAAAGTTGTAGTTTTCGTATTTTATTTCTTCTATTTATTACTTAATAAAAATCCAAAAAATGAGATTAATGTGTAAATATTTATATTTGATTTTATCATATTTTTTCAGATTTTTATCTGCTTTAAAAATAACAAAAAAATAGAAAACCCAAAAATCAAGGTATTATGTGTACGTGGATTAACCCAAAAATATCACTTTGTACAAATGATTATCTTTGTATTTATTTTTTGATTTTTTTGGGCTGACACATGGCATGTATTCTTTGCCTCTATGTAGATCCATTTTGGATCATTCTCGAACTTAGATCCAAATAATTAAGATCATTTCGGATAGTTTCCTTCCAACACTTCTTAGATCATCCCCACCCTCTTAGTTGGCTCAATATCCCAAATCTAAAAATAATAGGATTTACGAACAATTGGAAGATAAAATATGTGTTGTTATAAGTTTCAAACCCGTGTCTATGTGAAACAAAATAATCTGTGTTGACACATGTTTCGAACCCATGTCCTTCAATGTTAGCACCCAATGAACAAAAATAAGTTCTCTTTGATATGACATTAAAAAAGATTATAGAGCTCTTCGCATTCACCAAACTCACTTTTAAAGTTCAAGTTAGAAAGTTATCTATCCAACGGAAGTGGTTTCATTAAAATCAGAGCTCATTTGCAAAAGTTGGATTTTGGGACCTAGATGTACATTGTATATCATGTAAATATTCATTCTTTCTTCATTTTTTATTTTATCTTTCTTAATTACTAAAAATAAAAAAAAATCATTGTTGTGTTGTATTTTTATTCTAGTATCTAATTATATTTTTCTGTTGTAAATATCTACTATTAAGAAGATAAAAAAATATAAAATAGAAAAGCAAACAAAAAATGTACATGTTGTATGTCTTCCTTCGTAAATTCTCCACTATTTTTCTTCTTTATATTTTTTATTGTATTTTAGTAGCCTACATTATATTATTATTTACTTTATTATTTAATTTCCATTCTCTACAATAACCACCATTCAACTCCACCATTCTACCATTTTTTCCAACCTCCCATTCAACTCCATTAATAATACAACCTCCCATTCAACTCCACCATGTTGATAACTTCTCATGTCTTCTCTTTATATACATCCCATCCTCCTCATTTTGCATTTGATCCATCTTTATGTGAGGAGATCCTAGTTCCCAGAGTTGAATCGGTGACAGCGACGCAACCGCGGTCGAGCGCGACGACAACCCTCTCTCCGGTGAGATCCGTTGGCTTTTTTGGCCAACATCGCAGCCGCATCCGCGCGTTGCACGAGCTCATCGCTCGCCGGCAATTCGAGCGAAGACCGTTCTCTCTTGAGCACTTAACATAGGCGACCGTCTCCATCGTAGGTAAGTTTATTTTCATCTTGTCATTTTTTTAACTTTGCATTTTTTTGCACACTACATTGTATATTTCATCACCATCTTCATCATTCAATCACCGTAATGTCCCCTTCATTTTTTTATCTGCATTCTCTGTTTAAAAAAATAAAAAATAAAAAATCTAAATCACAAAAAAACATCACAGTAAAAAATCTTAAAAAAATAAAAAAAACAAAAAAAGGAGGAGCAACGGCCGCCGCCTGCCACCCCTCCCTTTCTTCCATAGCCGTGTGCTTCCCCCAATGCCTAGTCGTTCCTCCCAACTGCATACAGCAAGCGGCTTCCAGCCATGACCAGTGCCACCGCCTCCTTACCGTCGCCGCGCACGAGCGGTGCTAGCAGTCGCGGCAGTCGCGTTGCCTATAGGCTGCACCGCCCCGTCTCCCATCGCCGCTTGTAGTCGGATGACCCACGCCAGGCCGCCCTCCTCTCTGCCTCCGCCGCTACGCGCGGAGCGTCGCCCATCACCGCCAACTGCTCCCGCGCAGAGGCGCCGCCTATACTGCCTCCCGATCTCTTCTCCCTCCGTCGAGCTCTACCTGGAAAGAAGGTCTTGTTTATTTTTTATTTTATTTTGTAAAAATTGCATACTTATCTCATTATATTTTTGTAATTACAAAACAATCCTTATGCATAGTTTGTATTGTGTAAGTTTAATTTCGGCATTGCACAGACAACCCTCTGTTCATACAGTAATTTGGACGCATGTTTTGAATCATTTTATTTAATGAAAAGTGTCATTGTGTTGAGCAACTAGTTCTCTACCACGTGGATATTTATTTATATTTTTATGATATTTGGGTAATAAATTAAAATTGTCGAACTGAAATTTTGCATATTTTACCCATTCTGTGCTCTTAAATACATATTCTGACACATAGTTGCTCTAAAAATTCCACAAATATTAGACATGATGCCCTTGATATATGATTGAGATAATTTCCAAATTTCATCCAAAGTGGAGTTGTCTTGTGCCTGAAATAAATTATAGAGTAATTTGGATATTTGATTTTTAATTAAATTCACTACATTATTTTTGCAAAATTTCAAATCTCCTGGATTGCATATGAAAATAACTCTTTGAGATAATTCACACTCTGGCTAATTTGATAATGTAGATTTATTAAGAATTAATTTCTCAGTGTCACTCTGTTTTCACTCAAAAATTCATACAAAATTCAAATTTATCAAAAAAATCCAAAAATATTATGGTACCTTCCTTGGATCATGTTTTCATTCCATTAAAATTTCATGATTTTTGCTTACCGTTTGTGTGAAAAATTACAAAAAAATCCATAAAAGTGTGTAATTTTTAGTTGTTGCAATTTAACCCATAAAATTCCAAAAAAGGTGTCTTACATTCATCACTACATTAGGATTCTAGGAAAAATATAGCTTGGTAAATTGGACTAATTTCATATTAAAATTAATTATAGCCTTGTTGTGTGTTTTCTTAGTGTCTTAATTCAGCCGCATCTTGTATTTTGACATTCATTTTGCATTAAAAAAAATTTAAAAATCCGCACTTGGAAACGTAGATCTTAATTTTTGAATTAACCCCAAAGTTGTTCCTTTGCTTCTCTGTGTTCGACCCCAGGACTTGCCCGGGATATAATTAAGCCGAGTCACTCTTCACTGAGATCTTCTCTCGGTTCTGATCGATTCGCTAAGTACGCGTACTACAACGTTCACGAATTAAACAACGTGCTCAACGACTCATCACTTAACCAGAAGGAGCCATGTGTCCCAATGAGAATTATTCAAATGCAACAATAAAAGAAAAATCAAAAAATAATTAAAAGAAGGCTAAACTAAGAAAAACTCAAAACACAAAAGTTGTAGATCTGATAAGATCTACAAGTTTCATGTTGACCAAAAATACAAGATAAGTCAAACAAAGGGAGAAATATTTTTGGGAGCATTTTAAAGGTATAAGACATTTTATTTTTATGATTTTGTAAATTTTTGTATTTTAATTTATTTAAAACCAAGATATATACATTATTTACTCTAGTTTTTATTGACAAATTTTTAAGCTAGGGTATTAATTTAAGGAAATTAGCATGATGAAACCGAGGTTCATCATCCCGCTATACTTAAACTATGCTCGTCCTCGAGCATCTCAAGCATGAATGAGTTGGATTAATCCCTGATTGTGCATTTGAATACAAGACCTGATCTATTCAAGAACTCTCGATTTTAGAGATCCAAAATTTCAAAACTGAACCAAGCTCTAATCAAGAAGTATCACATTTCTCTAATCATCAGACTCTCTCTTATACATATATAATAAAGATATGATATAAGTGTGGACCATAATCACAACAGTAGAGTCGTAACGTCCCCAAGGTTCCAGTCCAAGAGACTCTCCCAAGAACCCAATCCTCAGCACTAGGGAAATAAACCATTTCTTGCATCCAATTCACCATCTCTTTAGTTGTCGGACTTAAAAGTATAGATGGAAGGCCAGTTGATGAAGGGCATATGATTGTGTCATTTCTTCTCTCCCTCTTATTGGAACAGAGGATCCTCTCAGATTGCCTTATTCACTCAACACATATTTTTTGTTGTTGTTGATCAGTGTGTCCATCAAGAGAAGTTGAAGTCGTCTGCAGTTGTTTTCCTAGGAGTACACTGGGGTGTGTCATTTTTGAGTATATAATATACCTTCTACACCCATACTTGTAGCATTTGCGATGCAGAGCCCCTTTTTTGGTGCTAGCCCGACTCTTGGTCCTAATAACGGTGGTTGAAGTGGACATTTTGAAATGGGTGCTCGCCTTTGGTGGAAGCTCTTTGATATTTGAATTTGTATGGTGAGATATTTTCTTTCAAATTTTCTTCATTTCTTTTTATTCTTTTGGCTAGCTCCACTGCTTTTACCAAGAGTTGGCGTACATTGATCAACAATTTTTATATTTCATCAGAACTGTCACATAGGTAAACGTCAAGAGATAGTACAAGAACCATGTCTCATACTGGCTAAAGATGCTTACCCTTAGGTTTCATGAAGCTTTCATTGATTTTATTCCATCCTCGAGCATCATCAAATCAGGTTCAAACTCAAATCCCTCATCCCGGTACCTCAAGTGAAATTACAACTCATCTCATCATAACTGCAGTCGTGTATGTGAGGTGTTGATCATATTCTTAAGGTAGAGACCTAAGTATGCAATATAATCACACAAATCTTTCAAACTAGGGAAATGTGGATAATTAAGTCAAAGACCCTAATGATTAAGGCTGGCTAACTTAAAATCTCAAGACATCATAAACCAAGTGTTCTTGAACTTCACTAATCTTGTGTGAATATGGAAGTGTCAGGGATTTAAACCGACTCCTTCATTTTTTTCTTTCCTTTTCTTTTTTTGATAAAAATAATATTTACAAATACAAGTTAGTCTCATTTATACCATCCTTTTTTTGAATAAATTTTTGAAAAGATTTTTCCAAAATAATATCACATATATAAAGATTTTACAAACATTTTTTCAAAACAAGTAAAACCCATTTTTCAAACCATTTTCAAAATATTTTCTTCAAATAATGAAACATAGTTGAGAAAATTTTCCAACTTTGTAAACATTTTATCCAACTTAGTTCAAGAAAATGTATACTCTGGCCCGAAAGCTTTAACATTTTTTCAAACTTTCAAAATAAGACCTATCGCTAAAGTGTGTATATATATTATATACGGTATACCCCCTATACTTAACTTATGTTTTGTCATCATTACAATAAGTGATATAAAGCCATAGCTCAAGTTAAGATATAGGAAGAGATACTGGAATCGAGTTGGACACCCCCTACACTTAGGTTAAAATAACCTAAGTGTCGGAAAGCAGTATAAATGAGTCTGGAATTCATGGGGACTCAGGTCCCCCTGTACTTAGTCTAAGAATAACCTAAGTAAAGAGATGAAAAAGTGTAGTTGGGAGACCTTAGGATAACAGAGAGGTTAGGATGTATTTACACGTGAATGAATGAATCTTTGGAGATGATGGAGTATCCAGTATCTATGGGAGGGTTTTAAAAATCTACAATCAACAAATCAAACACCATTTATTCACCAATTCACACATGAAACCAATAGTTGTTGGTTACTTATCTTTCATTTTTATTGATGACAAATACAAGTTCATTTTCACTTACCCAAGGCTTAATTATACATCAAATCATAATATCCTACGTAAAGAAGGTGTTGCTCTCCCAAAATTATTTTACTCATTTTATTTGGCCGACTTGCATTAACAGTCCCAATTTTAGCTTCAAGGTCATCACTGATTTTAATGTGAGCACAAATCAAGCAAGCATCATCTAACGACCATTCCTAATTTCCACTCAAATCCTGGGTGATCAATCCAGGTAGAGAAGTCAAGAAAAAAGCCTATGCAAAAGTTAAAATCATGATCTATGATAAAGAGAAAACTCTCAATACCTTTAGCTTTCTTCGTGAAAACATGACTAAATTAAAATCAAATACTAAATGTATGCAATTTGATGAAAACCACACCTAGCATGCTTTTATTAGCGAGGATATGGTAGCTTTATTTTTGGCTAAGTGCTGCGATGTCTATGTGCGTCTCAATTTAGTGTGTCTTACCTATGGTGAAAGACATATGATATGAAAATAAAAATAGCTCAGAGAGCACGTGCCTGATCCTAAGTCGACACTCAAGTGGGGCAGACCCCACACAACCACAATGGCCTTCGTTCATTTACAATATCAAATCTTCCTAGTGAAGACCGTTGTAAAAGACGATTATTACATGCTTGCATGAAAAATACGGGAGACAATAATTCTCGTTAATTTCTCCAATGGTGCTTATATATCTTCTCGTAATGGGAGCTCCTACTCCTTGCTTCCAAGTCTTCCAAGTATCCTTGGTCGCCAAGGATTCCTACGACAACAAGCAAGCATTGGATGCATGCCAGAGAATTATCAAAACAATGCAAGTGACTTGACCTAATGGTTAGAAATTATCACTTAATCAAATAATAAAAATCTAAATAAAACAAAAGATGACCATGTCCCTAGCAATGACGTCATTTGAAGTATCTGCAAATCGTGTTCTTAATAATGTTGAAGTAACATTCGAATTTCGTTGTAGGCAGTCAATTGCGGATGAATAAAAAACTACTTCTTAATTTCTCAATTAAACATAAGCGATCAAATATTTTTTTTAATTGGGCAAGCTCAAGGTCGAGCTCAGGGACACGAGCCTCTTAAGTGATTATTCAGACTCCTAATACTCGACTCAAGTGATTAATTAATAACTAATTAAGTCTTCACAAAGGAAACATGATGCAAATGATGCAGACAAATGATGCATGCACAGAAGGCACCTTTTATTTTGTTTTTATAATGCAACATAATTCAGGTGTAAAGTTATGCAATTATGCCCTACATAAATAAAATCAATCAACAGTAAAAATGTAGTCAATTTCAGGATCTATTCATGAAGCAAACTCAATTGTTAAATTAATCAATGGAATTAAAAATCATTGAATAGATGAACTACATAACTAGAATTTATCATCCAAAATTTAAGTGTCAAATTAGGGAATAAATCATGCCAAGGGATATATAATGAAATAAGCTTCCAAATGAAACAGAAATCAACTAAAACAGAAGATCATATGCTCATGATATATGCAAAGTAGTCCAGGGGCATAAATGTAAAGAAAACTTCAAATAAATAGAAAATCATTACGAACTGGTCCTTGGGCGGGCATAAATGTAATTAAGATAAAGCGCGAGTCCTTCCTTGTAATTTTACCATACTCGCAGGGGGCTATATTGCAATTATTAAAACTCGAAGGAGCTAGAATGCAAATAATCCCAGGCGCACATGCTTTGCATATGCCTAGTAGGAACTCTATGCTATATGGAGTAGGCGGGGCACCTCTGCAAATTACCAGCCCTTACGTGACTGAGCACATGCGGGCTAGGCTCGGATGGAGGCTCGGGCTCGGTGCCTAGCTCGGTGGCACTGGCTTGAGGTTCGGGACACGTGGCATCAGCTGGTGCTCAGGCCTAGCTCATGCACCCCGAAAGTTGGGGAGATAAGGCCTAATTACAAGAAAATCCTGAAAATCAAATTCCACTTATACACACTCATTTCTTGTATATTGTTGTATACAATGCATATTCTTCACACTAATTTATTTATACCCTTATTCACCTTAAGTAAAATTGTTTTCTTCTTGAAACTTGTATATAAAAATCTTTTGTAAATACTAAAAATAATTGCAGAAAACAACTATTGTACATTGCGTAAATAAAACACTATGAAAAATCCACAAAGCTCAACTTGTCAGATCAATATCTTCCGTATCAAAATTCAAAATTAATCAAACTCACTTTTATTGTACTCCAAATTAAATAATTTTTAAATGAAGGTGGTTTCATAAAAATCAAAGTTAAGGTATGAAATATGGTTTTTTGGGTACTATTGTATATTATATGTATATTATGTAGATTATTCATTTACTTATTATCCTTCTATTTTTGTGCATAATATATTTTTATTTGATTGTAAATATTGTATTTTACTCGTATAAAATACAAGCAAAAATCATAAAAATAAAAATGAACAAAAAAATCATGTATATATTGTATATGTAGCACTATGTATATATTGTAAATATACCTATTTATTTAACCTAATAAATCACTTCATAAAAATCAAATAAAAATATCATTAACATCCTTGTAAAATATTGTGAATTAATAAATTAGAAATTATGTGCATATTTATAAAAATAAATAAATTAAAAATCATGTGTTGTATATACATGTATATATACCTATAAATAACATATTTAATTATTTTTACATGTGTATATATATTATACTTAATTAAAAGTCATCTTAATTAGTTAATTAAATTACTAATATTTTCTCTTTACATTATTTTTTTACTTTTTTCTACTTTATTTTCATTTTTTACTCATTTTCTTCCTCTTTTGTCGTTGTCCATGTTTTGTCTTATTCTAGATGGCTTCTGACTGGTTGGAACTGGGTTTGTTGACCCGACTCAACTCTCCATTCCAACCCCTTCTCCACATTTTTTGCTTTCTAGTTGCTCTTCTCCTTATTTCCCCGTACGCATTGCTCATTAACTTCTCCCACCTTCTTCTCCTAATTTTTAGCCTAACCAAGTAATTTCCTCACCAAACCTTTGAATCCATAGATCTCTCCTCGATCTGCTCACATTTCTAATTCCAAACTTCATTGAACTCTAGCCCATAAATACTTCAAGATATCCATTTTTTTGGGGTTTGATCTGTTTTTTAAAGAAACTCCATGCCTGAGATTGGCTTTTGGAGTGAGGTGCAGTGACAAGGCATCTTCTCTTCAATTGAGAGTGTGTATGAGCTGCTTGAAGGCACGATCTAGCTATGTCGCTAGACTTCCTCCATCGACGTCGAAGCTTCTCCGTTTCAACAACAGATTGAAGTGAAGACCCACCATATTCATCCTTAGGTAACATAGGTTAACTTTTCTTCGATTCCACATTTCAAAATTATTTGGTTTCTATTTTTTAGCTTGATTTGATATCAACTACCCTACTCCGATCACTTTTCATGTACACCTGTTTCGAGCTTCACCCTTGCACGACCTTTCTCCATCGTCCTCCACATCTGAAACCCCTCAGATCACTCCAGATATGAGGTTCGATCTCCATCTAGCCACCTTCATTGGAGATCCTCATCCCCCTCACCATATCCTATCTTTTCTACTTATCCAAGATCATCGCAGAGCTACTTTGAGCGTCAAGTGCTTTGCAGGTTCCATGAGCTCATTTGGAGCGAGAATCAACACCTGGAGGCCCATATGGAGTTGTGCATTTTCTAACCTTTAATAGGCATTCTATCTATCGCCGTGAAACGTGAAGCAACTAGATAGAGAGAGACACCCAGCAGGAACGTGCAACCACTCTAGGACGTCGATTCAAGTGGAGATTGATCGAGTTATAGTCGATCGAAGCTCGAGTTTCCATCCATTCTTATGAGTTCTTCCAGGGGCCTCCAGATCAGTTGGATCAAGAACAAGACACCAATATTAGATCAAGGCTGTCTAAAAAGCCCCAATTTCATCTCCATTGAGCTGATCTTTGATGAATCTCGTATTCATCATGCTAAAAGCCACTAATTAAAACCCCTTGCTTAATCAATCCAATAAAAATCACTCTGTAATTCCTTGTTTTTATCATGTATTATATTGTATATATTTTACCATTAAATTATTGTTTTTAATTCCTCTTTATTTTTCTTGTAATTATTTTATCTTCAAAAACCCCTAAAAATTAGGTAGAATAATTGTCTATAATTCACTGACCTTTAAAAACACTAAAAAATACAAAAACATCTCAAAACCACAAAGTCGGTATTTTTATCCCTTTTAAAAATACCCCGAAAAATACATTTTGTACAGATGACCTCTTTTTGGCTTTTTTGACCAACATGAAAGTTGTAGATCTCGTCGAGACGAGCAACTTCATGTTTTGATTTTTTCTAATTCGGCCCCTAACTATTTCTTTTCTATTTTCTTTGTGTTTATATTTGAATTATTCTGATTGGGACACGTGGCGTCCCCTGGGCGCCCACGTGGCCCGCTTCTTCTCATGCCACCCGACGGCCTCCTGGGCCGTTGGATCACTCCAATTCCGCCTTCATTTGAGCCATCCACCCTGCTCCACTTCTCAGCCCTCGGATCCTTCTTCAGATCAAATCACGACCACCCACTAGTGCCTAATCCACAACCGTCCGATCTCTCCTCCATCTAACGCCCCTCCTTGCGCTACGTCACCTTCACCTCAGCCACCCGATCGCATCCAGATCCGATGGTCCTCCATGCTCCACGTCACCCTGCTATCTCCCACCGTTGGATCTCTCCCATCGACCGATCCTAACCACTCACGCATGCCTTTCTGCTAGCCACACGATCAGATCCTAAGGATCTCATCATGGCCCTCCGCAAGCGCTCCAACCACAGCCGTTGGATCGTTAGATCCAACGGTCCTCCATCGTCAACCTCCATAGCCCCCCCTTTCCCAGCCTTTCCACCTCGCGCATCCTCCGCCCCCTTCCATTTCTAGCCGACGCTCCAGCCTCCTTCCTCCTCTCCTAACGCCTCCCCGACATCACCCTTCGATCTACCTTTCTCGCGGGACCTTCATCACTCGCCTCCATTAATCCATTCGCCATTAAACCTCCTCACAAAAACGCTTCGCACCACCGTAACCTCCGACCACCTCCGCCTATTTAAGCCCTCCTCCGTCAACCGAGACCCTGGTCCACCATTTTGGGCCCTAGCCCAGTCTCCCCCCGCCCCTCCAGTGACAACGGAGAGGGGAAGGGCGTCGAGGCAAAGATGGCTTGGGTCCGGTGTTGACCCGCGGCTCCTCCGCCGCGTATTGGGCGTCTCTAGCATCCACCGAGCTCCATGTCAAGACCGGACGTGCTGGGCGAAGATCCCCGAGTTCCATTGGAGCTCACTCCCAGGTCAAAACCTTCATCTCCACCTCGCTCCAGCGAGGTTATTTTTTATCTTATTTCTTCTAATTTTTCCGACCTCATTGATAGCCACCACCTTCACTGGACCATCCTCTGACCTCCATCACTCATCAAACACCTTCGCCGACCCCCTCTCCCTTCTCCAGAGCCTCCCCCGCTCCGACTCCCCTCTTCCCCTTCTCTATCGGAGAAGAGGCTACGACCACCACCTCTCGTCATCTCCGCGGCCTCCACTCACCTCACAAGCACTCGCACACACCGCTCTGCTATTGTCTAACTTTTGCAAGTACATCAAAGCTCAATGGTTGGAGCTCTGGCAACCTCGCCGATCTCCAGCTCCCACACCGATCACCTGCCTCCGCCTCGCCATCCTGAACGTCGACGGAGCTTCGCCTGGCTTCCACATGCTTTGCCATGAGTTTAGCAACCTTCACCGATCTTCAGGCGAGCCTGTGGCAGGCGGTGGAGCTCCATCCAACACGCCGGAGCCCCGCCTCCTCCGGTATGCCACGACGGAAGAAGCCGAAGCAGATACCGACCGATCGTTTCGATCGGACGGCCAAGATGAAGGCACGTGTCGTCCCGAGCCTCTTCTCCGAACGACTAGGCTCAGGTCATCCGAACCTCAAGCTGAGCCACCGATATCCGCCACGTTGCCCGAAGCAGCCCCGCCTCCTAAGCCTAGTATTGCACGTGCATAACACATGTGGTGCTGGGTTATTTGCAGAGAAGACCCTGTAACTTTTGGTATTTGCAAAATGGTCCTCCAGAGCGCGCCAGGGGTAACTTACAGGGAGGCCCTTCATATTTTTGGAAATTACAAAAAGGCCCTCGCGCGCATAAAAAATTGCACAAGGGCCCATGCGGTTTTCATTAATTGCATTTAGGTCCTTCCAAGGACCTAAATGTAATATTTATCCCTTTATTTTCTAGCATTTTTATTACAATTATGCCCTTGCACTGTTTTTAGCACAACTTGAGCATCGTAGGTCCAAATTGCATGATTTTAGTGTCGTTTTGATCCTTATTTTGTCCTCTAAATTTTAGCATGCTTAATTGTCTCATTTGCCACTGTTTTAATTGAAGTATATTTTTACGTGAAAAATGGGACCCTGCTCTCCTTGTCTTACTTTGATCTGATGACCGCTTTTTCATGTTATGTTCAAATTGACTCTGATTTCATTTATATTGTGTTGCTCATAATTGTTGGGTATAATTGTAGCCTTTTATTCAACGTACATATTCTCTTGCATTATTCTAATGCATCACTTTATAATTACATAAAAACCGATAAAAAATGCACGCATCCTCGCATAGCTTTGTAATTGGCATAATTTGCATGAGGACATGAAATCGGAATTAATTCACATTGTGCCTTCATGAATCGAAATTCGATAAACATATTAGGCCGCCGTGTCCTTGTGTTCGACCTTGGTAGACTTGCCAAGTTAAAATATTCCACGACATTCAAAGATCGTGGTTTTTGCTGAACCGAATTCTCCTCCTGTACTACGACATAATTTCACATTTCATCAAATGGCGCCGTTGTCGGGGACACGACTTTGATTAATTATTGAATTTTTATTTTTTGTTGAATAATTTCTAGGCCCTCATTTCATGCATAAATTTCATGGATCATATCTGCTGATTTAATTCCTCGGCGTGTCTAACTTTTCTCATTTGTGGCAGGGCCCATGATGATTTAGGACGCTTGATCCTCATGGAGGCGTGAAGTTGGGAGCTTCCGCTGAAAAGGCCGCAAAAGAATTCGGGAAGAAATTTGAGGACTTTTATTAGTCAGATTGCATTTCATATTGTAAAAAAAACTTGCATCTGCATATTTATTTTCAGTTTTGCATGTTGTAAAAGAGAGAGAGAGAGTATAGATCACTTGATGATCTACCCCCCCACCCACATGCACACTTGCACATAACACTCACTTCACACCATACCCTTGTATATTTCTCTCTCTCTTTCTCTCTATCTCTATCTCTCCCTCTGTGTATATAATTCACGAACCCCCTCCCCCTCACCCTTGTATCATAGAACCCCCCTAATTCAGACCTTACTTAGGCTATTTGTATCCTAAGTATAGGGAGGACCTTCCTGCTCATCCCTCCCTTGTTCAGTCTTCTTGTACTTAGGTCAATTTTGGCTTAAGTATAGGGGGATCCTCCTCCTCAGTTCCGCTATATCACCCTATATTTGAACCGAGACTTGGCTTCATGACACTTGTGCTATGAGGACATAGCATAATTTAAGTATAGGGGGTATACCGTATAATACTGTATATTTACTTTATCCATAACTCGTATTTTTAAAAATGTTTGAAAAATTGTTTTTGGGCTTGGTTTTTGTAAAACATGTGAACGGAGTTTTGTAAAAACCTTGTAAAAATGTTTTTTTTAAAATTGAGGATTTAAACTCTATAAATAACCTTTTTAAAAAGTTTATTAAAAAAACTAAAAAACTTTCTTTGAATAGACTCTGACTACTTGGCTTAGTAGACACCTTTAGTGAGGGAACTTCGGTCTCCCTTAGCAGAGTGGGTGGTTTAGAGGATGATGAATCCACGATTCATCATCTCAATATCTTGATCTTAGCAAAATCCCCGAGTAAAAGCTCATAAAAATGTCCATAAAATCAATAAATTAACAAAATGTCTCTTGTAAATAAAACACACTAATTATTGTATATTAAGTTGTACAAAATAAATTACACATAAAAAAAGCCGCAAAATCAAAGGAGTTTTATACATGTAAATAGCCCAAAACTTTATATATTTTTAATAATCTCATATCAACTCCTTTTTGGCTAATTCTTTTTCCAACATGTTCATATCAATGTATATAAAAATACAAAAATACAAAACAAATTTTACCTCATATAAATACTCCTAGATCCCAATGGAAAAAAAAAGCTGTAAAGACCAACTTCCAAGCTAAATTCCCGCTCCGTATGAACTCCAAATTTACCAAACTCACTTTTAAAGTTCAAGTTAGAAAATTATCTATCCAACGGAAGTGATTTCATTAAAATCGGAGCTCATTTGCAAAAGTTGAGTTTTGGGACCTAGATGTACATTGTATACCTTGTATATATTCATTCTTTCTTAAATTTTTATTGTATCTTTCATAATTACTAAAAATACAAAAATATCGTGATTGTGTTGTATTTTAATTGTACTATTTTATTGTATTTTTCTATTGTAAATATCTCTTATTAAAAAGACAAAAAAATACATATTAGAAAAGTAAAAAAAATGTGTACATAGTGTTTTGTCTTCTTTTGTAAATTCTCCACTTTTTGTCTTCTCTTTTTAAATTATTGTAATTAAAGTAGCCAACTTTATTTCATTTATTTATTTAATTTCCATTCTCTACAATAACCACCATTCAACTCTTTACCACCAACCTCCATTCAACTCCACCATTTTTTAAACCTCCCATTCAACTCCATTAATAATATAACCTCCCACCACTTTAATAACCTCTCATTTCATCATCTATATATACATCCCATCCTCCTCAATTTGCCTTTAATCCATCTTTATGTGAGGAGAGCCTAGTTCCCAGAGTTGAATTGGTGACAGCAACGCAACCGCGGTCGAGCGACGACGGCCCTCTCTCCGGTGTGATCCGTTGGTTTTTTGGCCAACATCGCAGCCGCAACCGTGCGCTGCTCGAGCTCATCGCGCGCCGGCGATTCGAGCAAAGACCGTGCTCTCACGAGCACTCCATAGGCATCCGCGTTCATCGTAGGTAATTTTAGTTTATCTGGTCTTTTTGCAAAATTTTTTTAGCACAAACATATCATCCCTTCCACCACCACCATCACACCATTTTCCCCCTCATTTGTTTAGTTTATTATCCTCACCATCATCATTTTTTTATCATGTTTAATCCCTGTCTAATCAAAATTATAAAAAAATTTAAAATCTAAAACAAAAAAAACTTCCCTTTTATTACATCAGAAAAAAAATCAAAAAAAAATATAAAAAAAATAGCGGAAGGAGCAGCAGGCGTTGTGCCGCCCGCCGCCCCTCCCATCCATCCTCCACCGCCATCGCCGCCCAGCGGCCACTCCAGCCGGCCTCGCCGCCGCACTCCCAGCTGCGGAGGACGACCGCGCGGCCGCCTTTCCCTTCCGCCGCAGAGAGCGGCGGCTCCGCCATCCCACAGCCGCTCCCCCCTTCATCCTCCAGCGGCCCCAGCCGACGCCGCGCCCCGCGCATCCGCCGACCCCCGCGCGCAGCTGCGCGTGTCTCCCCTCCGCCGCCTCCGCCCGCCTTCGAAGCTCGCGGCGAGCCGCCATAGCCGCCGTCGACCCACCCTCAATTTGGGTTCCTCTCCTGCGTTGAACGAAGAAGGAAGAAGGGAGGGTAATTTTTTATTGTAAAAATTTCAAGTCTATCCTTTCATGTTTTAGTAATTGCAAATCAGTCCCTGTATATATTTGCTTTGTAAATATAGTTTTCTGAGTTTGCAGAGACACCCCTATGTTTATGCATTAATTTGGACCTCAGTTTGGCATCGTTTTATTCAATGAAAAATTCCATTATGTTGAGCAACTAATTCTCTGTCATCTGAGTATTTATTTGTATTTTTGTGATATTTGGGTAATTAATTAAAATTGTGTAACTGAAATTCTGCATATTTTACCCAAATTGAGCTCTTAAATTTATATCTCACAAACGGTTGCTCTAAAAATTCCACAAAAATTACATATGATGTCGTGATATATGATTGATATACAGTCCAAATTTCATCCAAAGTGGAGTTATCTTGTGCCTAAAATAAATTGTAGAGTGATTTTTGTATTTGATTTTTAATTAAATCCACAGACATCGTTTTCGCAAAATTTCAAGTCTCCTGGATTCTATATGAAAACATCTACTTGAGATAATTCGCATTTTGATTAATTTGATAACGTGGATTTATTAAGAATTATTTACTCACTGTCACTCTGTTTCCACTAAAAAATCCATAAAAAATTCATAACTTGTCAAAAAATTCCAAAAAAATTACTGTAGCTTCCTTGCATCATGTTTTCAATCCAGTAATTTTTTCATAATTTTTGCGTACTGTTTGTGTGACAAATTGCGAAAAAACCCATAAAAAGTGTGTATTTTTAGTTAATGTGTTTTATCCCATAAAATTCCAAAAAAATGTGTTTTGTGTTCATCTCTGGATTAGTATTCTAGGAAAAATATAATTTGGCTGAATTGAACTGATTTGACATTAAACTTAATTTGGCTAAGTTGTATGCTTTCTTAGTATATTAGTTCACTTGCATTGTGCATTTTGGCATCCTATTTGCATTAAAAAATATAAAAAATACCGTTTGGAAATCTAAAATCTTCATTTGCAAATTAAACCCAAGTTGTTCCTTTGCCTCCCTGAGTTCGACCCCGGACTTGCCCGGGATATAAATTAAAGCCGAGACACTCTTCACGGAGATCATTCTCTCGGTTCTGACCGAATCGCTAAGTACACGTATTACAACGTGACCAAACTAAATATCGTATTTAGCGACTCGTCAGATGGCGCCGTTGCCGGGGATGATATTGTGTCGACTTCTCTCATGATGTGTCATGAGAACTTATTGGAGGATGATATTGGTAGACTGATTAAGAGTCCAGGTAGGAATGTGGATCATGGATTTCACGGATTGAATATTGAAAACCTGGAAGACACCGGATTGACCACACATCATGTACAGCTGGAGTCCCTTCTACCTCCCTCTTCTACTAACCACTTTCTCTCCAAACCAGAGTCTATACATTCTCCTAGTCCTCTTTCACCTACCAAAAAGACCAAAAAAAATGGAAACTCAGAAAATACCATAAAAATTAAAAAAGGAAAAGATCTAAAAAAATTGGATCCTGCGGTTAGAGAAGCATTGGATAGAAAGTTGATTTTTGAGCTTCCCTTAATAATGGCCATTGAGCACTTTCCCGACCTTAAAAGATTTGTGAGAAGTAAATTGATGCCTAAAAGGTCGGGCAATAAGAGAACAAGGACTGAGATACATATAGTGTCTATGGCCACATCTTTGATGATAGGGAGAAAAACCAAGAGCCGCAAAGTAAAGCGGTTGCCTCGGTTTGATTGTGAAATCAAAGATACCACATTCACCCATGCAAGAATCGATGATGACTTACCAATTAATATCCTCCCGACCTCCGTGTTTGCCAAGCTCAAACTCGGATCTGCCAAGAAGTCAAGAGAGATCATTCAGTTGGCAGATCAGACCATTAAACGGTCGAGAGGAACCATTTCAGTCATTGTCACTTTCCAAGGTGCTCTATTACAGGTGGATTTCACGATCATTGATATTGAGCATCGAGGAGAGTTTACCCAGTCTCCGATCATTCTTGGGAAGCCGTTCTTAGCCTTGGCTAAGGCAACTATAGATTGTGGGACTCGGGGGATTGATTTCTCTGCATTGGGAGCACTCCGACCTCACCCGATCTTTGAGGACACACGATATTCCAAGGTAACCCATAAAGTTGCAGACAGTTGTGACCTTCGAGAGACAGTTGAGTCCCGTCTCTCTACTACACCTGAGATACCGACTGTCCAGACGACCATTGGTTTAGAGACTCCCTACAACCACACACCGCCTACTGCTTGCACCACCACCGTGACAGCTTCTAGAGAGGACTCACGACCAGAAGCTATCATTGAGTCGGACAATGTCAAGCCAACTGAGAACACCGTGCCTTATCAGAGACGTGTGCTGACCCTGCAGGAGTATTACAATGCATATGGTGACTCATCTGATGATGAACCTCTGGTCAGAACCTCACACACACCACATCCAGGACATACACCAAAGGAGACAACTGGGACCAAATTGACCAATCTTGATAAATCGATTGCTCCATCCTCTAGTCGGTCATCTGGTAAGAAGAAGAAGAGTATTGATTCCTCGAGGTGTTCCCCCGAACCCCTCAAGACTTGTCACTCTCCTCTTCCTCTTCATGCTTCAGGTGCTAGAAAACCGATTAAGAAAGTTGCCTTCGACTTACCAGAGAAGGAACTTTCTGAGGAGTCCTCATCAGGTCCGGATGAGGTGATCTATATGAGTGAGCTCAGTTCAACTGTTCTGAAGCCATATTTGAGCAAGCAGCCATGTGTCGACCCTCGTTGGACGTTCCCCACACCTCACTATTATTCCTCTACGAACGATTCTGACAGCGACACATATGTATACTACCCACCCCCTCGCTCCCGCAAGAAGGTCCGTCACAAACCTTCTTGATCCCTGTACAGATTCAATCACTCTTGTACATTCTCCCCTCTTTGTATATTCTCCAGATCACATCGGTTCTCATACTTACTCTTGTCCTATACTTAGGCTTACCAAGAGCCTAAGTATAGGGGGAGCCGATGCCCGCCATGTGTACATACTCATCCATTTCTCCTCTTGACCTCGTCCGCCCCATTTTTGCTCTTCTTCTACACTTAGGCTGTCCAGAGCCTAAGTATAGGGGGGGCGGATCGACTTCTATATTATTTATTATTTTAGCCATCCTACGCTTAGCACGAGCTATATCTTTTTCTCGCTTCTTGTGCCATGAGGACATAGCACATGCTAAGTATAGGGGGGCGTGTATATATTACATATATACTTTACCCATAGCTCGTACTTTCACGTATTTTTGTATATATTATACAATAATTATGGGGTGGGTAAAAAAAAAACTTTTTCAAAAACTTTTTTTTAAAAAAACTTTTCCAAAAAAAATGTTTTTTGTTCTCTTTTCTTATTTGCTCTAAAAAAAATCTTTTCAAAAAAAAATGCGTCCTTTCTTATTTATCTATATCTTTCAAAAAAAAAACTTTTCAAAAGAAAACCTCTTTAAAAAAAGGGTCCTTTCTTATCTACCTATCTTTCAAAAAAAAACTCTTGAAAAAAAAAGAGCAAAACTTTTCTAACAAAAAAAAACTTCTTTGCCTTTGTTTGTCAAAAAAAATCTTTTTGAAAAAAAAAACTTTTTTTAAAAAAAAACTTTTTGTAAAACTTAAAAAAATCATCATAAAAAAACACTAAAAAAAACTAACTAATAAGTTGGTTTGACCCCTGACACATTCACTTTCACACAAGACTAGTGATGTTCAAGAACACTTGGTTTATGAGGTCTTGAGATTTTGAGTTAACCAGCCTTAGTCATTAGGGTCTTGGACTTAATTATTCACATTTCCCTAGTTTGAAAGATTTGTGTGCTATATTGCATGCTTAGTCTCTACCTTAAGAATATGATCAGCACCTCACATACACGACTGCAGTTATGATGAGATGAGTTGTAATTTCACTTGAGGAACTGGGATGAGGGATTTGAGTTTGGACTTGATTTAATGATGCTCGAGGATGGGATAAAATCAATGAAGGCTTCATGAAACCTGAGTGTCAGCATCTTTAGCCAGTATGAGAACATGGTTCTTGTACTATCTCTTGACATTTACCTATGTGCCAGGGTGTGATAAAATAAAAAAATTGTTGATCAGTGTGCGCCAACTCTTGGTAAAAGCAGTGGAGCTAGCCAAAAATACTACAAATCAATGAAATGTCAAAGAAAAGCTCTCATTCCATACAAAGTCAAATATCAAAGAGCTTCCACCAAAGGCGAGCGCTCCCAACCATTTCAAAAGTGTCCACTTGGACCACCGCTATTAGGACCAGGAGTCGGGCTTGCACCAAAAAAGGGCTCTGCATCGTAAATGCTACAAGTCTGGGTGTAGAAGGTATAATAGATACTCAAAAAAGACACACCCCGGTGTACTCCCAGGAAAACAAGTGCAGACGGCTTCAACTTCTCTTGACGGACGCACTGATCAACACCAAAAAAAATGCGTTGAGTAATAAGGCACTTGAGAGGATCCTTGTTCCAATGAGAGGGAGAGAATAATGACACAATCCTATGCCCTCCATCAACTGGCCTTCCATCTACACTTTTAAGTCTGACAACTAAAGAGACGGTGGATTGTATGCAAGAAATGATTTATTCCCTAGTGTTGAGGATCGGGTCCTTAGGAGAGTCTCTTGGACTGGAATCTTGGGTGACGTTGTGACTCTACTCTTGTAACTGCGGTCAACACTTAAAGTCATATCCCTTATATATATGTATACAAAGAGAGTCTGATGATTAGGGAAATTGGGTACCTTTTGACTAGAGCTTGGTTCAGCTTAGAATTTTAGGATCTCTAAAATCAAGAGTTCTTGAACAGATCAAGTCTTGTTTTCACATGCACAGTCAGGGGTTAACCCAATTTATTCATTCCTTATTTGCTCGAGGACTAGCAAAGTTTAAGTATACGGGGGTGATGAATCCACGATTCATCATCTCAATATCTTGATCTTAGCAAAATCCCCGAGTAAAAGCTCATAAAAATGTCCATAAAATCAATAAATTAACAAAATGTCTCTTGTAAATAAAACACACTAATTATTGTATATTAAGTTGTACAAAATAAATTACACATAAAAAAAGCCGCAAAATCAAAGGAGTTTTATACATGTAAATAGCCCAAAACTTTATATATTTTTAATAATCTCATATCAACTCCTTTTTGGCTAATTCTTTTTCCAACATGTTCATATCAATGTATATAAAAATACAAAAATACAAAACAAATTTTACCTCAAATAAATACTCCTAGATCCCAATGGAAAAAAAAGCTGTAAAGACCAACTTCCAAGCTAAATTCCCGCTCCGTATGAACTCCAAATTCACCAAACTCACTTTTAAAGTTCAAGTTAGAAAATTATCTATCCAACGGAAGTGATTTCATTAAAATCGGAGCTCATTTGCAAAAGTTGAGTTTTGGGACCTAGATGTACATTGTATACCTTGTATATATTCATTCTTTCTTAAATTTTTATTGTATCTTTCATAATTACTAAAAATACAAAAATATCGTGATTGTGTTGTATTTTAATTGTACTATTTTATTGTATTTTTCTATTGTAAATATCTCTTATTAAAAAGACAAAAAAATACATATTAGAAAAGTAAAAAAATGTGTACATAGTGTTTTGTCTTCTTTTGTAAATTCTCCACTTTTTGTCTTCTCTTTTTAAATTATTGTAATTAAAGTAGCCAACTTTATTTCATTTATTTATTTAATTTCCATTCTCTACAATAACCACCATTCAACTCTTTACCACCAACCTCCATTCAACTCCACCATTTTTTAAACCTCCCATTCAACTCCATTAATAATATAACCTCCCACCACTTTAATAACCTCTCATTTCATCATCTATATATACATCCCATCCTCCTCAATTTGCCTTTGATCCATCTTTATGTGAGGAGAGCCTAGTTCCCAGAGTTGAATTGGTGACAGCAACGCAACCGCGGTCGAGCGACGACGGCCCTCTCTCCGGTGTGATCCGTTGGTTTTTTGGCCAACATCGCAGCCGCAACCGTGCGCTGCTCGAGCTCATCACGCGCCGGCGATTCGAGCAAAGACCGTGCTCTCACGAGCACTCCATAGGCATCCGCGTTCATCGTAGGTAATTTTAGTTTATCTGGTCTTTTTGCAAAATTTTTTTAGCACAAACATATCATCCCTTCCACCACCACCATCACACCATTTTCCCCTCATTTGTTTAGTTTATTATCCTCACCATCATCATTTTTTTATCATGTTTAATCCCTGTCTAATCAAAATTATAAAAAAATTTAAAATCTAAAACAAAAAAAACTTCCCTTTTATTACATCAGAAAAAAAAATCAAAAAAAAATATAAAAAAAAATAGCGGAAGGAGCAGCAGGCGTTGTGCCGCCCGCCGCCCCTCCCATCCATCCTCCACCGCCATCGCCGCCCAGCGGCCACTCCAGCCGGCCTCGCCGCCGCACTCCCAGCTGCGGAGGACGACCGCGCGGCCGCCTTTCCCTTCCGCCGCAGAGAGCGGCGGCTCTGCCATCCCACAGCCGCTCCCCCCTTCATCCTCCAGCGGCCCCAGCCGACGCCGCGCCCCGCGCATCCGCCGACCCCCGCGCGCAGCTGCGCGTGTCTCCCCTCCGCCGCCTCCGCCCGCCTTCGAAGCTCGCGGCGAGCCGCCATAGCCGCCGTCGACCCACCCTCAATTTGGGTTCCTCTCCTGCGTTGAACGAAGAAGGAAGAAGGGAGGGTAATTTTTTATTGTAAAAATTTCAAGTCTATCCTTTCATGTTTTAGTAATTGCAAATCAGTCCCTGTATATATTTGCTTTGTAAATATAGTTTTCTGAGTTTGCAGAGACACCCCTATGTTTATGCATTAATTTGGACCTCAGTTTGGCATCGTTTTATTCAATGAAAAATTCCATTATGTTGAGCAACTAATTCTCTGTCATCTGAGTATTTATTTGTATTTTTGTGATATTTGGGTAATTAATTAAAATTGTGTAACTGAAATTCTGCATATTTTACCCAAATTGAGCTCTTAAATTTATATCTCACAAACGGTTGCTCTAAAAATTCCACAAAAATTACATATGATGTCGTGATATATGATTGATATACAGTCCAAATTTCATCCAAAGTGGAGTTATCTTGTGCCTAAAATAAATTGTAGAGTGATTTTTGTATTTGATTTTTAATTAAATCCACAGACATCGTTTTCGCAAAATTTCAAGTCTCCTGGATTCTATATGAAAACATCTACTTGAGATAATTCGCATTTTGATTAATTTGATAACGTGGATTTATTAAGAATTATTTACTCACTGTCACTCTGTTTCCACTAAAAAATCCATAAAAAATTCATAACTTGTCAAAAAATTCCAAAAAAATTACTGTAGCTTCCTTGCATTATGTTTTCATTCCAGTAATTTTTTCATATTTTTTGCGTACTGTTTGTGTGACAAATTGCGAAAAAACCCATAAAAAGTGTGTATTTTTAGTTAATGTGTTTTATCCCATAAAATTCCAAAAAAATGTGTTTTGTGTTCATCTCTGGATTAGTATTCTAGGAAAAATATAATTTGGCTGAATTGAACTGATTTGACATTAAACTTAATTTGGACCAAGCGCTAATTAGGACCAGGAGTCGGGCTGACACCGAAAAAGGGCTCTGCATCGTAAATGCTACAAGTCTGGGTGTCGAAGGTATCTTAGATACTCAAAAGAGACACACCCCGGTGTATTCCCAGAAAAACAAGTGCAGACGACTCCAACTCTCTTGACGGACACATTGATCAACAGTCTAAAAATTTATATGTGTTGAGTAAAAAGGAACTCGAGAGGCCCCTTGTTCCACTGGGAGGGTGAGAAAATAGACACAATCCCATTACCTTCATCACCTGGCCGTCCATCAACATTTCAAGTCTGACAAACTAATGAGACGGTTGACTGAAGCAAGAATAGACTTATTCCTTAGTATTTAGGATTAGGTCTAGACGAGAGTCTTTGGGACTGGAGCTTTGAGTGATGCATCGACTCGGCTCTATTGAAATGCAGTACACTAAATGTCATATCCTTATATTATATGTACAAAATAGAGTCTGATAATCAGAGAAGTTGTATTCCTTCTGACTAAAGTTTGGATAAACCCGGAATTTTAGGATCACTTAGGTCAAGGATCTTCGAAAGATCAAGCCTTGAAAATTTCACGCGCACTGTCAGGAATTAATCAGACTCCTTCATTCTTTAGATGCTTGAGGACGAGCATGGTTTAAGTATAGGGGTATGATGAATCTCGTATTCATCATGCTAAAAGCCACTAATTAAAACTCCTGCTTAATCAATCCAATAAAAATCACATGTAATTTCTTTTTTTATCATGTATTATATTGTATATATTTTACCATTAAATTATTGTTTTTAATTTCTCTTATTTTTCTTGTAATTATTTTATCTTTAAAACCCCTAAAAATTAGGTAGAATAATTATCTATAATTCACTGACATTTAAAAACACTAAAAAATACAAAAACATCTCAAAACCACAAAGTCGATATTTTTATCCTTTAAAAATACCCCCAAAAATACGTTTTGTACAGATGACCTCTTTTAGCTTTTTGACCAACATGAAAGTTGTAGATCTCGTCGAGACGAGCAACTTTTATGTTTTAACTTTTTCCTAATCCGGCCTCTAACTATTTATTTTTTATTTTTATTTGTATTTATATTTGAATTATTCTGATTGGGCCACGTGCCACCCCCTGGGCCGCCCACGTGGCCCGCTTCATCTCATGCCACCCGGCGGCCTCCTGGGCCGTTGGATCACTCCAATTCCACCCTCATCTGAGACATCCACCCCGCTCCACTTCTCAGCCCTCGGATCCTTCTTCAGATCAAATCACAGCCACCCACTAGTGCCTAATCTACAACCGTCCGATCTCTCCTCCATCTAACGCCCCTCCTTGCGCCACGTCTCCTTCACCTCAGCCACCCGATGGCGTCCAGATCCGATGGTCCTCCATGCTCCATGTCACCCTGCTATCTCCCACCGTTGGATCTCTCCCATCGACCGATCCTAACCACTTACGCCGGCCTCTCTGCTAGACACACGATCAGATCCTAAGGATCTGATCATGGCCCTCCGCAAGCGCTCCAACCACAACCGTTGGATCGTTGGATCCAACGGTCCTCCACCATCGTCAACCTCCGTAACCCCCCTTCCCCAGCCGTTCCACCTCGCGCATCCTCCGCCCCCTTCCATTTCTAGCCGACGCTCCAGCCTCCTTCCTCCTCTCCTAACGCCTCCCTGACGTCACCCTTCGATCCACCTTTCTCGCGGGACCTTCATCACTCGCCTCCATTAATCTATTCGCCATTAAACCTCCTCGCAAAAATGCTTCGCACCACCGTAACCCCCGACCACCTCCGCCAATTTAAGCCCTCCTCCGTCAACCGAGACCCTTGTCCACCATTTTGGGACCTAGCCTGGTCTCCTTCGCCCCTCCGGTGACAGCGGAGAGGGCGGGTGTCGAGGCAAAGATGGCTTGGGTCCGGTGTTGACCCGCTGCTCCTCCGCCGCGTATCGAGCGTCTCTGGCGTACGCCGAGCTCCATGTCAAGACCGGACGTGCTGGGCGAAGATCCCCGAGCTCCATTGGAGCTCACTCCCAGGTCACAACCTTCATCTCCACCTCGCTCCGGCAAGGTTATTTTTTATCTTATTTCTTCTAATTTTTCCGACCTCATTGATAGCCACCACCTTCACTGGACCATCCTCCGACCTCCATCACTCATCAAACACCTTCGCCGACCCCCTCTCCCTTCTCCAGAGCCTCCCCCGCTCCGACTCCCCTCTTCCCCTCCTCCGTCGAAGAAGACTCTACGACCACCACCTCTCGTCACCTCCGCGGCCTCCACTCACCTCACAAGCACTCGTACACACCGCTCTGCTGTTGTCTAACTTTTGCAGGTACATCAAAGCTCAATGGTCGGAGCTCTAGCAACCTCGCCGATCTCCAGCTCCCACACCGATCATCTGCCTCCGCCTCGCCATCCCGAACGTCGACGGAGCTTCGCCTGGCTTCTACGGGCTTCACCATGAGTTTAGCAACCTTCACCGACCTTCAGGTGAGCCTGTGGCGGGCGGTGGAGCTCCATCCAACACGCCGGAGCCCCGCCTCCTCCGGTAGGCCATGGCGGAAGAAGACGAAGCAGATACCGTTTGATCGTTTCGATCGGACAGCCAAGATGAAGGCATGTGTCATCCCGAGCCTCTTCTCCGAACGACTATGCTCGGGTCATCTGAACCTCAAGCCGAGCCACCGATATCCGCCACGTTGCCCGAAGCAGCCCCGCCTCCCGAGCCTAGCATGGCACGTGCATAGCACGTGTGATGCTAGGTTATTTGCAGAGAAGACCATGTAACTTTTGGTATTTGCAAAATAGTCCTCCAGAGCACGCCTGGGGTAACTTACAGGGAGGCCCTTCATATTTTTGGAAATTACAAAAAGGCCCCCACGTGCATAAAAATTGCACAAGGGCCTAGGCGATTTTCATTAATTGCATTTAGGTCCTTCCAGGGACCTAAATGCAATATTTATCCCTTTATTTTCTAGCATTTTTATTACAATTATGCCCTTGCACTGTTTTTAGCATAACTTGAGCATCATAGGTCCAAATTGCATGATTTTAGTGTCGTTTTGATACTTGTTTTGTCCTCTACATTTTAGCATATTAATTGTCTCATTTGCCACTGTTTTAATTGAAGTATATTTTTACGTGAAAAATGGGACCCTGCTCTCCTTGTCTTGCTTTGATATGATGACCTCTTTTTCATGTTATGTTCAAATTGACTCTGATTTCATTTTATATTGTGTTGCTCATAATTGTCGGGTATAATTGTAGCCTTTTATTCAGCATACATATTCTCTTGCATTATTCTCATGCATCACTTTATAATTGCATAAAAACTGCTAAAAAATGCATGCATCCTCGCATTGCTTTGTAATTGGCATAATTTGCATGAGGACTTGAAATCAGAAATAATTCACATTGTGCCTTCATGAATCGAAATTCGATAAACATATTTGGCCATCGTGTCCCTGTGTTCGACCTTGGTAGACTTGCCAAGTTAAAATATTGCACGACATTCAAAGATTATGGTTTTTGCTAAACCGAATTCACCTCCTGTACTACGACATAATTTCATATTATTAAAGAGGCAAATTTCACGTTCATCAATCTTCCATATTGAATCCGCGCCGCTTAAGCATCTTTCATCCTCAACCATCGGATCAAATCTTCAACACATCCCAACCGTATAAAGCACCACGTGGAATAGTAGAATATTTGCACTTCAAACCCTGCATGTTTTTAGTTTGTAAATAAGTTCCTCGCAGGACACATGTTTGATCTGTAGTTAATTGAATAATTGCATTGTTTTCCCTGCTATTTATTTTTATTATTTTCAATCTTGCTTGAACTTCAAAATGTGCTACACACGTGTTTTGTGTGAAAATTGCAATAAAGTTCTTTCATGTTTTGTTTTATTGTTTAGCCCTATAATTAAAATATTAGCACTAAAGTCCTTGCCAGAGCAACTCACGTGCACTGACATGTGCTTTCTTTGGCAAATTTCACATTTACACCTCAATTTCTTGTTTGTTATCCATTAATCTTTTTTTAAAAAAGTAATTACATCCATGCCTTTATTGATGAGATAATTATTTTATTTCTTAATTGCATGTATTAAGTTGCTAACCTTTATTTAAAAATCCATAAAAAATATCTTAACCTCCTGGTAAACTCATTTATTCAAAATACTTTTTATTTTTCATTTTTTTTATTAAATCTAATAATTCAAAAACTCAAAACATTGTTCCTTTTGCATAAAAATCAATAAAATAACTTTTTAAAAATTCCAAAAATTCCTGGTTGTTTCTTTTTATTTGTTTTGTTTTCTGACCACTTTTTTCTATTTCTTCATAAAAATAAAAAAATAGAAAAACATTGAAAACACTTAAATATTCATACTAAATCACATTTCTCTTGGTACTTATTTCATCCATTTTTGATTTCATTTTCTATTTTAAAAATTAAAAATCATCTGCAACATTTTCTATTATCATATTTTGTTTTCGATTTACTGAAAAATTCTAAAAAGTTCTGGAAAAATCATAAATACATCATAAAAAATCTCAGATACCCAAAAATAATTTCATTTATTTTTCTATCTATTTTTATTACAATGTAGAAATCCAAAAAGTTGCCTTTTTCTTATTTCTTTCTTTATTTCTTTTTATTGTTCTTATTTTCTTTTTTTTTTAAATTAAAAACATTTGCAAAAATTTTAAAATCATTAAAAGTTACAAAATAAAAAACATAAAAAGTTATAAAAATCAAAATTGCATTAAAATAAAATGACAAAATTTTCCAAAAACCAAGAGTAGTACGCATGGAATTTCCTCGTTTCTTTCATTATTTTTCATTGAATTATACAACCCTTAAGATTTTGTAGCCTCCCTGTGTTCGATCTGTATGCTATACAAATAAATAAATAACAAAACTCTTTTGCTACATTTCTTCATTTTATTTTGGTTTGAGAGTTCTTAAACAATTTTTGTTGAGGGATTTTTAGGGTTGAAACGTCATTGTATTAATTATCTTAATTAAAATACTGATTTCCCTAGCTCAACAAATGGAACCGTCGCAAGGGAGGCATGGTGAAGGTAGCTAGGTTTTTTTCTCATAGTCTGCTATTCTTGGCTGTATATACTTGTTTGTCATTCTTTCTATTTTTCTTGTCTATAATTTCTATTTTACTTTTACTCTACTTTTCATAACTATGATTTCACATCACTTTTGTTTATTTCTTTCTTGAGAGGTCCCAATGAGCGAGGGTGGCAGTCCTAGGAGCACCGGTGCACACAAGTGAAGTGGAGGCGGCTCGTTTCTTCACCGAGCTGTAGGAGAGCGTAGGAGGAAGGAGCATAAGATTTTTAAGATTTTTTAGCAGGAATTTTTCATATATTTTTTGTTTTCTTTTTAGTCTTATATTTTTAATTATTATTCTTATATAAATGTTTAATTTTTCTTTTGGCACTCACCTCTTTTTCTATTTTCTAAAAGGTTATTATATACTTTGTGTGTGCGGGATCTATTTCACCAAGTGCTAGTGCACTTGGGGGAATTCACCATATTTTATTTTCATTGATTTTCTTTTTATTTGTTTTCTCGAGGTTTTGTGTGCTTAAGCCGTTTGAAGTAGGTTTTATTATCTTGCTTGAGTCAGGTAATCGATTAGGTCCAAAGCCTTTAAAAGACTATCGGTTCCTATAGACTAGATCGTAAGATTGGACTTAGTCAAATTAATTAGTTCTTGTTTACTAATAGAAATTAATGCTAGGATGGATCTCGTGCATCATTTAGGTCAGTTTTATTTCTATATTTATTTTATTTGCGAATCACTTTGCATGTAGAGTGCTGGTGAAAGATACGTATCTCTTTCTTTGCATGCATCATTGATTTCACTGCGCATGGGCTTTTTCAATTTCCTTCCCTGTTTTCACTCATATAAGTTCAAAATGAATTGGAAAATTCGTTAGACCATTTATTTGAAAAAAAATCTAAGAAATGATAACTATATAAAATTGAGACTGCTAAAGAATACTCGACCCTAAAATAAATGTAAGGGCAAATCATCATTATTTCAGGGAGAGTACCCCCCATTGTTTGCAGGTACTTACTTCCAGACAGAGTGGGTGATGATGCAACCATAAGGATAGAGCCCAAATATCTGGACTTGTTCCCTATACTCTTGTATACATCCGTGTGGTGTATGTTTAGATGCGAGCACTTGTCTCAAACGTTAGAAAATCATTTTAGTGTGCTCATTCTCCTTTCTCCCTTTTGGCTTAATATTGAACCCAGTAGCCCAGGCAAATAGTTCCATTGATTGGGTAGGATTAAGATCGTATGCTGTGCAATGGCGGTGACTCACTCTATGTGCTTGGTAGTAAGTAACTTCTTGTAGATTTACTAAAATTAAAATTGAAAAGATAAAAGATAGAACTAGTGCGATCTCCTCTTGTATCCAGTTGGTGAATCGTGGGTTTGTTTTGTATTTGTTTATTTGTGTAAAGATCCTTCCACACCTTTCATGCCTTTTCTCCTTCTTCTTCTTGTGTTGACCCTTGTGTTCTCGTATCTTTCCTATTGACATCATATATGTCATATTGGAGCATTTCTTGTTCGGACTCCATGAGCTCATTTCACACGCCAGTTCGATCGTCTTCTATTCGGGAAGACTCCAACTCAAATCAGAGCACTTGATGCCACCAAAGAGCAAGGGTTCCATGGCTAAGCAGAGCGAGTTCAACAATACAATGTTAGCTTCCATTTAAGCCATTAAACCACAGTTGACTGAATAAGATGACATCCAGACTGGATTGAGAGACATGATCTACGAGCTGAGGAATGAGAGACAAGATATGAGAAATGAGGATGAGCAGATAGAGGGAGGTGGGAATAGGGGGAGGAGGTGATCTGTTTGAGCTAGTGGCTAAGCTTACATTGAAGGATGCATATAATCCAAAGGTAGGATATATTAACACATGAGTACAAATACATGTGATTCATGGGCCTTTTGAGCTTAAGCCCACTATTTTACCTCTACTCCCAATATTGTATTGAAACATTAATGAAGAACCTTATGTATACCTCCAAAAATTTTCTTGCATATATGGCACCATACACTACCCTAACATTCCGTTTGAGGTAGTGAAGATGACAACCTTCCCATTTAGCCATATGGACAAGCACTAAATTGGATAAATCATCTAGGAAGGGTTGTGACATCCCGGGAAGAATTAAAGTCAGTCTTCTTGAACAAGTATTATCCCCTAGGATGACTGAATCAAATGAGGTCCCTAATTGCCAACTTCTCCCAAATGTCCCATGAGCCTATTCACGAGGTGTGGTAAAGATTTAAAGACTTGACAGAGAAGTGCCCCCATCACAATAGATAAAAGATGAGTCTTGTGCAGAATTTCTTTAGGGGTTTGAACATTGAGAATTAGAAGTTAGTGGATGTCGCTTGTGGAGGGCCCCATTTCAAAAAAGACAAGGATGTCCTTTATTAGATTTTTGAGGAGATGTGATGAATCTCCATTTCATCACCTTTATTCTATCATTTTGGCCTTAAAAATCCTATCTAGTGCATGTAAAAACCATTAATTTTTACAAATTAACATTCATTCTTTGTTGTATAAGTACTATATAAAATACTATTTTTAATGCCAAAGTTATAGAATAAAGAAAAGAATAGAAAAAGAATAAAATGACAATGGTATTTTATGACCATAGACTCCAGACCAAGTCAAGAATTGATTTGGTCCATAAGGAATAAAGTAGCGGGAGATAAGGGCCAATATTATTATAAAAATCCCATTTATTTATTCATCATTGATTCATTTTTGGGATCTAATTTATTTTCTACTTTTTATACCTCAAATAAAGAAACTACGCGCATGAAAGTTGGAGTTAAAAATGTATAGAAAATTACAAAATTGATTTCAAGTAAAAATAATATACATTGTTTATTTTATACTCAAAATAAAAGGTCGCAAATCAAACTTCATAGACCCATATCTCCTAAAAAACTAAAAATGTATCAAAATCACTTTAATTGTATATAACTTTTAATAAGCTATTTAAAGATTGTGTTTCATATTTTTTGGATTTCGTATGTGAAAGTTAGGTTTTGGACCCTTATTGTACCATATACCTGAATAAAATATTCAATTTATTTATTCGTTATTATTTTTATATCTTTATACTTTTTATAATTTTGTAAAATTATTTATAATATATATACACATTAAAACTACAATAAAATTATTAATACGATATTAAAATAAAATCAGTATATAAAATAAATAGACAAAATACCTATACATTTACCTATATAATTAATAACCTTAAGTGTAAATATTATATCAGAAAAATAAAATAAAAACATATTTATGCATATAAAAATAAATTATAATTTTATGAAATAAGAAAATAAAATAATAAAATAAAAATGATAAAATAAAAATAAAAGAATCAAAACATATCCAAATATACCTATAAATAAAACCCTAAAAGATATGTTGTAATAAATAAGCTATAATAAATAAATAAAAATCATAATAAAATAATATAAAAATTATGAAAACATTTTTTTATTTTATAACTTTAATTTAATAAAATAATTTATTATTTATTAGTGATTTTATAAATAATTTCAGGTTGGATTTTTCTGGTTAGTCAACGTGGACCAACGAGATCAACCTAAGAGTTGATTTAAGTTAACTCCTCTGACCTGCACATGTGCCCTGTCAGACATGCCTTTGAACATGTCTTCTTTGGTTTTTGTAGCTCAATCCAAGCACCCTTTTCATATATGGCCTTTTCTCCTCGGTTATCGATCTATCACGCCTGATCATTATCTTGAGAAATAGACCACTATTACGAGATGCCGTCTTCGATCTTTGCACCACTTTCATCACCCCTACTTAAAATCGCATCCAACTAACCTTGGGATTTTGATCCTTCGTCCACCTAAAACCCTTGAAGTTGAGTCTTGATTCGTGCCCCTAGTGACAACATGAGTGCAATCGACCCCTTTGATAGGAGTTTTGATGTCGAATCGAAGAGGTCCAAGCTCACCGTTGTTCTCGTAGGAGATCTGCTCCTGGAGACCCTGTACTGGTAAGCTTGTATCTTCCTTGCATTTTTTAGGTAGTCATTAGTCATAGGATTTGATTTCAGCAATTAGATTAGGTTTTAATCGATTGCTTTAGCTTAATCTCATTGTTCGAAGTTCACCGAAGCTCAACCTCTGGTGAACCCATTAACTCATTTTTGACTGTTTTCCGGCCACGTTTCTATCCTGACATCTTTCTCTCTCGCTTACCTACGCCTCACCCTACTCCAGATCAACAGATCCTTGCAGGATTGGATTTTGGGTGCTCCAACTCTTCCCCCCGTCGGAGCATGTCTGCTTCGACTCCCTATGCCTCCATTCCCCCGATTATAGGGTCGAGGTTATTTGCCTTGACCCTATAACATCTTCATGTTGGTACAATGAGCTTAACACGCGGTTGGACCCATTTTGACCCTTCGCCGGAGCTACCTGGAGCAGCCACGTTCTCCGACCTTTTGGGCTTGCTCAAGTGACCTTCGAGGCTTTTTACGCCATCCCACATCCAGTAGCCATCCGATCCCTCGTTGGGATCTAATATGGGCTGTCATCATCGAAACGTCATCGCCTCCTCTCATGCTGCCATGTGGAAAAGTGAAAACCATGAGCCGTTGGATCACACACATAAGCTGGGTATTTTGCATATTTTCGCCCAACGATTTTTTATTTAATAATTAAAACTCAATCATTCATCATCAGTTTAAATAGTTTTGTAATATTTGCATAAAATCTCTCATACTTATTATATTTGCATTCGAGTCCATGCTAGTTCACTTTACGTGCAGTCTCACGTGAGGTGGGCATTTTGCAGGCATACACCGTGATTTTTGTATTTCATATTTGATCTAGAATGTTTATATTCCTATAAAATTATTTTGGTGAAAATTGTAGTCTGGCCCTTGCACATTGATTTAATTACATCTATACCCCTACTAGTTTAATAATTTTTATGCATTTATTATAATTATTAAATATAGTTCCTATGTTCTAAAAATCAAAAAAATAGGTTAGGTTCTTGATTACTTGTAGTTTCTCACCATAATTTTATTTTTGCAATCCACAACTTTTTGTTATTTCTTAAAAATAAAAAAACACAGTTTTTATCTTGTTCGCACTATAAAACCCTAAAAAATATAAAATATTTCTAAAAAATTCCAAAGAAATATTTGTTGTGTTTGTCTACTTATTTTGCAACTTCATAACAAAAAACCCTGAACATAAAAAAGGAAATACAGAAAATTTAAAATCTCCAAAATATATTATAAAAAGATAAAAAAATCCACAATAATCCTTAAAAAAATAATTTTCTACTATGTTATTTTATTTATATTATCCCTAACTATTAAAATTGATTTGAAGAATTTTGGACATCTTTGATATTTTTCCTCTTCATTTCAATCTTAACCTATTTAACTAATCTCTTATTTGGGATATTTGTCAAAATTTCTAAAAATTACAAAAATACTAGAAAAATATTTAAAACCTGAAAATATTTTGTTTCCTATATTTTGATATTTCTTAAGTATATATACTTACTTTACTTTATATTGTATATATATAGCTTTATATATTCTATATTTCTTATTTAATAGAAACATAAATTAAAAATATGAAAATTATAAAAAATAATGTAAAAATAAAAAATAAAAACAATAAACAAAACACAAAAACAAAATAAAAATATAAAATTTAAAACCCACAAAACCATTATTTGTCTAAATGTTTGAAAATACAAATCCTTGAGATTGATTGTTATATTATATCTTGCTCTGTACCTTTGTTTCTTGTGTTTGACTCCTACTTGCATGTCACTATACATCTTTAGTAGGGTATAATAAATTTTGATTCACAGTTGCTTGCTTGATTCATTCATTGTGTGGTTTGATTATTGATTGAAAGCAATCTTTGAGGAGTTGTCAGAGTGATTGAGACCTTGGCTTATGAGGCTCATTTTAGACACCTCGATTTTTGCCTACATCAAGATGGCAGAATAGATCTACAACTCTTTCTTCTTCATGTGCTTTTCAGAAGCATGCTTTAGCCTCTCCTACAGTACCCCAAAAGGTTGTCAACATTGCGGCATTACATGACGTGGATCGGGTGGACAATGCAGATCTGACCATCATAGAAAATCATCTATCCAAAGTGGACATAACTGAGAAATGATCCAAGGAGCTTGAGATGCTACAACTGATCGAACATAGGACAAAGAACCTGGATAAGCTAGATGAGATTACGAAGCATTTGTAACTTCTTGTCGGTACAATTAGTGCATGTCAGAGTGCTAGTGCAGCAGTCGATACCTTTACTCATGAGTATACTTCTTCCACTTCAGCATCGTAGAGTATCAAAGGGCATCTACAGTTCATTACGTTTGATATGTGTAACCCCTGGACCAGGTCTAGCAACAATTACATCAGATTGTATCGTATCAGCATGAGCATTACATTCCTGAGCAGTAGACTCCACCTCCACCTCTCATTCAGGAGGTGAACGACATTTGGTTGGACTGAGAACGCAACCAGTCCGTAAGTTTAGGCAAGGTCAGTTGGGTTCACATCAGAGTTAGAGGCGGGTCCACCATTTTCAGAGAGGGATACCATACCTCCAGCACCAGCAGTTATAGCCCCACTTGTCGTCTCCACCACACTTCCAAAACTGGAGACATGGACAACAACAAATGCAACCTACATATCCCCATCAGCCTTACCATCAACAACAGTCTGCATCTTATGAATAGTTTTTGCATCCTCCTCCTCCTCCTCATTATCAACTTCTAGATACAAGCATCCTCTACACGACCAGTCTTAGCGACAACCAGTCATTGAGCATCTATAGGCACCTTTGGTGAATATCGTACTTGATTAGCTCGCATTACTGATGAAGAATATGAATGACCTGGCTCAGAGGCTTGATGACATGACCACCACCAAGACATTGATTCCAGCCTATGTCGAAGCGAACCAACAATTTCAGACGTAAGGAGCATGTAGCCCATGATTCATCCAAACCTGAGACAGGTATGGCCCTTGATTTTACATGTTTATCTGATGCCATTCATCTCAGGAGTGGTAGGAAATTACAACCGCCTACACATCAGTTGGGATTTGAGAGAGCTGTTGAGAGAGCTTCACAGACTTCATCTCTTTCTTCACCAGTCGAACAATGATCCAGTGCAGCAGAGATAGATCTTGGAGTTCCACCGTCTTCTTCTTCTTCACCACCACCACCACCTTCTCCACCATCATTATTCAGAAAAACCAAAAAAGAGAAAAAGAAAGACGTAGTGCCGAGTTAAGCATGAAGGAGAACACACCCGTCGTGAATTCTTCTTCTACACTAGTAGACCAAACATCCCGTCATGTTTTTCCTTTTGTTCCTTCTATTCATGTAGTGGATAACATTGTACAAAATGAATCTGGTAGTCTACATGCACGTGATGACTCTATTTTGAATAAGAGAAATGAGCAGTTTGATGATTATGTGCCATTTCCTTTAGCTTTAAATAAAACTAGAAAAATTAAAAAATTAAAAACAACACTATCTGATCCTGGAGTGTTAGAGATATGTCAGAACTTGTTTTTAGAGATGCCACTTCTTAAGATCATGGAGTACATGTCTGTTGTGAAAAAAGGAATGAAAGAAGCACGCACTTAAAAGTGTCAACCAGAGCAAAATGTATGAAAGAAAATAGAAAAGAACGTCTTCACCTTGTCCACAGTTCATGCCATTAGCAACCTCCGACCAAAAATGAAAGATAAGGGATCTCCTCACATTTGTTGTCACATCTTTGATTAAGAATTTGATCGTACTCTCCTCGATAGTAGTTCCTCCATTAATCTCATGCCATCCTCGCTACTTACTGCATTTGGGTTGGGACCTCTTAGATCCACCATGATGATCCTTTAGTTTGCTAATAAATCGATCAAGAGGCCGAGATGCATCTTAGAGGATGTTATTGTAATGGTGCAAGGAATGAGATTCACAGTTGATTTTGTTATCATGGATATGGACACTTCTGCACCATTACTCCATACCTCGATCATACTTGGTTGACCATTCCTTCGAATGACCAAAGAGGTAGTTGATTATGATACTGGAGAGATAATCTTTCACTCTAGTAGTGATAAGGTGAAAACTAAGACTATCCCATATATGAGGCCATCTCCACCACTAGGAGTAGCACATGAGAGAGAGGCAGTTACAACAGATTCTGAGGACTATGATTTTCATTCTAAGTTTCAAGACAATGATCTATTCACTGATTTCATGGACACTCAGGAGTTCCTTTCTTATAAGGATATTCTGGAAAGCGCAGTCACCTTTAGCTCCCTTATTGATCATTTCGAGTTGTCAGCCGATGGACAGTTTGATATGTATTATGAGGACCATTCTGAGTTTTTAGAGGTACATTATGAGATTCTTAAGATACATTCTTTTTCTAAGATTACTGATGAGATACCTCCTACTGAGATTTCTGAGATATTCGTTGAGAGTTTTGAACATTTTGTTGATCCATTCCTTTTTGAGAAGAGATCATTCATTGTAGAACTTTTAGAGATCTTACTTGCTGAGCCTACAGTAGATACAGTGGACAGTTCACATAGTGCAGATGATTTACCTTCTATCAGTGCAGTTGCAGAGGTTGTCACAAAGCAGATTCATGCCCTACATGAGATTAATGCTTTATCCTCAATGTTGAAGTATGCCTTCCTTGAACTCCCCAATCATTTCTGGTCATCCTCCGTTCGCAGTTGACCGATGAACAAGAATCTTGTGTGCTGGAGGTTCTTGAAAGAAACCACAAGGAACTTGGATGGAATATTTCAGATCTCCGTGGGGTTAGTCTAGCTTTGTGATTGCATCATATCTACTTAGAGGATGACATCAAACCCACCCATGAGTGGCAACACCGTAAAAAATCGAACCTCCAGGATGTTGTTATAAAAGAGATCAGGAATGGTGTGATGCTGTGAACCCCCTCGGATCCGGGTGCTCGTTTACGCTGCATTTGCAATATAACACTCACTATTATTACGTTAAGTACATGAAGATCAGGGAAAATTTTTTACGTTGCTTTACTTTTGCGTATGACATTTACATCCAATCAACATTGTATCAATCATAGAATAAAACATCAACAAGTGCCACCAACATTTCTTTTTCATTAATTCTCATAAGTATACAACATGTACATAGAGTCTGACAGCACATACATAAATCCCAAAATTTTTAAGCAGAAGAGAAAGGGAGCATAATACATCATAATCTGAACCAAAAACTGCAACAAAAGTAACATACCGTCTGGCATATACACGGTCTCCTGGAGTCATCAACCTGGTACTACACCAAAGTCTCCTTGCCTGCCACACGTGCAAGGAAGAAAAGGCATCGGCGGACGCTGGTACTTCCCATAAACTTAAAAATAATATGCATTTATTATGTTCGAAAGAAAGCAAGTAGAAAGGTGGAATAGTAAAGTTTACATCTACTTGTGTAAGTAAAAAGGTTTTCAGACTTGTGAGCATCTCCCATAAGCACCAATTATTCCAACATTTTTCATATTAACATAATTATTTCGTAATAAAATATTCATAATTGTATGAGTGTATGTATATATTTCTATATTATCATATTAACTAGATATCACACCTGTGGATTTTGACGATGTGAAAGATGGAATTGGATTGTTTATCCTACCAAGACAACTTTTGATTTTAACTCTCCAAATCTCAACTTCAACTGCCTCATATGCAACTTTAGATGATTTAGATGTAGATATGGATGATTTAGATGTAGAAACGCCAAGGTCTGCTAGCGAAAGTAAAGACTCAAGCGTGAGGTAGCCTACAAAAGGGCTCTTCTGTCTTCACCCACTAATTGGAAGTGCAGTTCCAATAGAGGGATAGGTCTACTCCAAAACTACACCCATTGAGACGGGTGAGAGAGACTCCGGAAAAGTCGCTCTAGAAAAATGGCCCGACTAGTACGGGCAAACGATCTCGTACGTAAAAACCAAAATCGAGGATCCCCCCCCGGGTATCCTAAAACAAAGGGTCAGCGGAGCTGTCTAAAGTCGGGATCCCAACGAGACGTAAAAACACTGCGAGCTCTCATAAAAACCGTGAAAGGACTGGGATCCTAGACCCGCGTACTTGGTGGCCGCTGCCCTAATTGGGCTTCCTATTCTCCCGCCCAGTTGAGAGTCACCGCACTCTCGCACGGTCAGGTATAAAGGTCACCATGACCAGCACTATTAACTGATATTACTGATTCACCATCATATTCTCTTACTTGATTACTTAGTTCTTTCTCAACCTCTTCTATGGTCAACTTAACAAATCTAGGTTATTCTGTCAACAACTTTATCAATAGTGATTTATACTCAAGGATTGATTGATGAGATTAATAGTCATAATGGTTACATAAATCCATAGGTCGATTCGATTATGTCCAAGATATTTCGTTAAGAATTTTATAAACTCTGCATATATATACACCCTAATCCCTCATTAATATTATCTTAGATAATGGCTCAATATTAGTCATTTATTTATTGGCTTCTTAGGAGCGGACAACAATATCAATTTCCTCGTATTTGTAATTAGAATATTTTCTTCTTACTAACACCATTAATATGCACATGCTTCATAGATGCGTTGAATTTTATACTTGAAGGTTGAACCTTCTTCCCAGTGGTCATATGGAACAAACCTTTGACGGTCCTCTCACAACCTCAACTTTAATTTGAGCTACTAATCAATTTTTTTTATTTAAACTCAACCTCAACTTCATGCCATCCCATCAGCTGGGCATTATTGCTAAAATGGTAGCTATATCATAGATGAATCTTTTAATAGTGTGTCATGCAACACTGTTAACCATTACCTTATATTATTATTTTATAACATTTTAGTATATACATACATACATACATATATATATATATACATATATATATATATTTATAATCGAACATATACAATATCCACTGACAGTAATTTCATGTCATGAGCTGAATAAATAAACTAAAAATAATTGACATTCACTTTGTATCCCCGGGTATTTCCCGAAATATATAAACTAAAATATATAATGTATTTATATATAATCTAAATACATTATTTAATAGTTAAAATATACATGTTATTATAGTAGCCCCCCATATCTCAAAAAAATCAATATATATATATATGATCTAATTACAACAATTAATCGTTAACATTACATGATAGCATAATCGGATACTGACACATCTATATATGTCCATCATCGTACCCGTTTATAAATCGTCATGGATTAGTTTTATTGGTATAGATAACGATCTTTCTTTTTTTCTTTGCATATATAGATATGGATTTGGATACCTCTTTCATTTTTTAAGATCTTAAAACAGATATGATTGCATATTTTTCTATTATATACATAGATATTAATGGGGCTGCCCCCTTCGGGCAGCCAACGTGGTTGCCCCCGCGCCGTTTTCCGTGCTTTTTTAATTTTTTTCAAAAAATATCACATGTATATTCATCCCTATATCCCTCCTATATGCCATTCGAATTTCTCAGAAATAGAGACTTCTACGGCCTCCATCCGGACAATCATTTTTTAACGGTAACATGATTTTTTAAATCGACACCATCTCGATGGAGGCCGTAAGAGTCTATATTTCTGACGAAATTCGAATGGCATATAGGAGGGATATAGGGATGAATATACATGGCGATATTTTTTTAAAAAAATAAAAAATGCTGAAAATGAAGCGGGGGCAGCCATTATTGGGTGCCCAAGGGGGCAAACTCATATACATATGGGTTTAATGTGGCTGCCCATAAGGGGAAGCAAACTTGGGCTCCCCCCACTCCATTTTTCCTCATTTTTTTATTTTTTTATATGGATACAGTAATAAATATGTATTTCAGTGATATGAAGAGTTTTGTAGCTTTTTGTCAATACGATGTTTATAGATATTAGTTATGTTCGATTATAAGTTTATGTGTGTATTTTTTTGTAAAAAAATATTTTCCCAATATTAGTTTCAATCAATTACGAAATTATTGTAAGCTCGCCTTATAGATTGAGTTCGTTTCACACATCCAACCTCATGAATTAAAAACTTCCGCTAATGTTCTATATATCCTCCAATTTTCTCTCAAATCCGAGATCATTTCCTATTTATCTTAGTGGTTAAAAGTCCAATAAATATTTAATCAACTTAAATCTTATTTAAAAGAGAACCAGACTCTTTACCATTGATATAAAATAGCAAATGATCGTGGATTTGAGCGATATGTATAACATTATTCGAAGATTTATAGGTTGGATTTTACGAAACAAATTTCAACAAAACAGCTTTTGTAACTCACATTATAATAGAGGAGCCCCTTCCGAAATACTAACAAGTAAAATGACAAGGTAAATTAGATAAATAATTTGCCCCCCCCCATCCCATCCTCCAATAATTTAGCCCCCCCAAGAAGAATTTTCTGGCTTCGTCCCTGCGTGATCTCACTCAAGTTGACAATGGCATTAGTAAATAACTTCTGGATGTATTCTTACATTCTGGGTTGTATGCCAAATTCTTTATTGATTAAATTTTTTTCCATTAAATCATATACCAGTTACCATCTCCCCATCTAGAATAATTCAACTTAATAAACAGAAAACATACCCATTTCTTCCCTTACAAGAGCAACCAACACTGACCTATAATCAAATTCTTTAGGAAATTCTTCAATCACTACAAAAATTTGATAAAATTATGTAACTTCTAGACTTCATGCTTTTAACTTAACACATGATAAATAAAAAAACGTATACAGACTTTAAGACTTAATGTCCCCACTTTATAACATCAAGATTTGCGATGATGTTTTGGGTTCACAGATTTATTACAGAGACTTTTAAGTAAATATAGATGGTACCCTTTTTTCTTTACTCTGTGTAAGTTTAACAAAGTATGTAATTATGCATATAAATATCGTCACATGCTAGCAAGATGATAAGAGTTTCTTGAAGGATATTAAAGAGAAGGCTAGAGATTGGACATGCATGGCAGCAAGGAGGGGAGAGGGGAGTGTAATTTGGAGATCTCCAAATTGGAGGGGAATAATTTGCATGCAACAACTCCAATGGCTGTTTGGAGCTCCAGCAAGGTCTTCTAACAATAGCTGCAGCAGAAAGCTCTTCCAAGTGAAGAAGGGCAGCAACTGCAACTTGTGGTAGTACAAGCTCTTCCAGCAAAGGAGCAGCAGTACTGGCTTCAAGAACAGTTACATTAGCAGCTGTTCAACCTTCAGAAATAGTAGTAAATGCTGCTACAACATGTAGAAAAAATAGGAGATGTAGTTGTACCTTGTTATTGCTCCAAGTTGGAGGAGAATGGGTTATTCAGACCTTCAATAGTGGTTGGATCTTGATTTCCAGCAACAAATGAGAAGGAGAAAGAGAGCTGGAAACTCCTCTCCTATTAGAGGATTGTGGGAGAAGATTGGGGGAAATGTGAGGGGAGAAAAGGAGAGGGGTTCCCAACGTTGGGATTGGATTTATAGGGAGAGGGGAATCCTCTTTTTTTTTTTATATTATTGTTATTTGGACAACATACTGCTGCTAACATCCGTGACTGTTACTATTTTTTTAATTTTTATTTTTATTTATATTATTATTATTATTATTCAGATAAAAAAGTCTCCCGCAAATCGTGCCTCGAGTTTTGGGTTTTCGTGCAATAACTCGATTTTATCGTCTCAGAATGATGATCAAAATGAGTGTAATATTGATATACTTTTGTTCGGGTTTGGATCCCCGAAATTTTCGAGATACGGTTTTTCTTTGGGTTTAAGTTTTGTGGTTTTAAAATATCAAATGACTTCCAATTGACGAACGGTCGATTCCGTTGATCTTATTTCATCGAATCGGATTTTTAGGTGGTATCGATTCACTTTGTGGTTTCCGAATTTATGTTGCGGCTTTTTCGGATACGCATTACGGTGCGGCCGTTTTTTGGTCGATTTTACCCGAACAACTTTTGATTTATGATCAATGGATCGATTTAGGTTGTTTGTTATTGACCGATAAATTTATTGGGTTACTCAGACCCAAATCGGATCGAGTTTGGGTTTGTACGGATTCGGATGTTACAAATATAAGACCTCAAAGGAAGTCTCGTCCTCGAGACTCGAGTTTGGGTCATTATGCATCTTGAATTTCATATGACCATAAAAACCTCAAAGGGTTTTAAACCCATAAAGCCTCAAAGAGAAATCAAGCCATATATTTTAACATGTATCTAATTACAAAAGTTTGTTTTGATTATTACATTTAGAAAAGCTGTGGATATCTTGCTCTCATTTCAGCTTCAGTCTCCCACATCGCCTCTTCGACGCCGTGTCGGTGCCATAGCACCTTGACCAATGGAGTTTCTTTGCTGCGGAGTTTCTTTACAACACTATCTAGTATCTGCATTGGCCTCTCTTCATAAGTCAAGTATGTCTCCACGTCGAGATTCTCGTAACTGATGATGTGTCGAGGATTGTACACATACTTCCTCAGGTTGGATACATGAAATACATTGTGAATGCCGGAAAGATGTGGAGGAAGGGCTACTCGGTATGCCACCTTCCCCACTCTAGCAAGGATCTTGAATGGTCCAACATATCGTGGTGCAAGCTTGCCACGAATATTGAATCTTCGTATTCCCTTCATGGGAGATACACGGAGAAATACCCAATCTCCAACCTATAATTTATAGGGATGTCGTTAGTATGAGATTAAGTTGAACATATAAGTCATAATTAAGTGGATGAAGAGGAAATAATTGTATTATCTGAAATTCCAAATCTCTTCTCTAACGGTCTGCATAGCTCTTCTGGCGATTCTGTGCCATCAGAAGCCTCCGTCTCACAAGATCCAAAACTCTCACAGTCTCCTACAGGTGATCCACGGAGTAAACATCATGATCACCTACCTCACGTCAACTAAGAGGTGTGAGGCATCTCCGCCCGTATAGGGCTTCGAATAGCGCCATGTCGATACTGGAATGATAGTTGTTGTTGTACGTGAACTCCACCAAAGGCAGATGGTCCTTCCGGGACCCTTTCCACTCCAAAGTGCATGCGCGAAGTAGATCCTCGAGTGTCTGTATGGTGCGTTCACTCTGCCAGTCGGTCTGCAGATGATATGCAGAACTCATCTTCACCTCTGTCTGTAGTGCTGACATGAACTGATGCCAATAGTACGATGTAAATCTCGAACCCCTGTCAGACACCACCTCTCATGGTATACCATGTAGCTTAATGATATTCTACGCATAAAGCTTGGCTAATCTGGATGGAGTGTAAGTTTTATTGACAGGTATGAAATGGGCTGACTTGGTTAATCTATCAACAACGACCGAAATGGTTATGGCCTCGTGGTGTCTTCGGCAATCCCGTGACAAAATCCATAGAAATGCTCTCCCACTTCTACCAGGGAATGGGGAGAGACTGCAGTAATCATGGTGGTCTCCTATGCTCAGCCTTGACCATCTGTCAGGTGATGCATCTGCTGACATGTTGCACGACATCGCGCTTCATTCCATCCCACCAGAAATGTCGGTGCAGATCACGGTACATCTTCGTGCTACCTGGACGGATAGATAACCGTGAACTGTGTGCCTCATCAAATATGTCTCTGCACAACTGCTCATCGTTGGGCACAACGACTCATTCCGCCTTCCATAAAATAGACTCTATCACCACAAAATCATCAACCTCATCCTTTATAGCTTGCAAATTCAAGGATCTTTCTTCTGTCCTTCGACGATGCGATCCCGCAAACTGCTGAATCGTGGAGGCACGATAGTAGAAATGGATGCGCTCTCCTGAAGATGTCGTCGGTCAAAGCTGCGAGAATATCCCATGTATATAGCCAATTTGCCGTACCCTCAGCATGAGCTCTCCTGCTAAGTGCATCAGTCACCACGTTTCCCTTACCAGGATGGTAAGAGATCGCGCAATCATAATCCTTCAGTAGCTCGAGCCATCTGTGCTGTCTCATATTCAACTCCTTCTGATCAAAGATATACTTTAGACTTTTGTGATCCGTGAAAATCTCAAAGTTCACCCCATATAAAATAGTGGCGCCAAATCTTCAAGGCAAAAACAACTGCTGCCAAGTCCAAGTCATGCATGGGTAGTTCCACTCATGCGGCCTCAATTGTTATGATGCGTAAGCAATCACCTGTCCTCTCTACATCAACACTGCTCCTAGACCTTCTCCAGATGCATCTATGTAGACTGCATAATCTTGAGTGTCCGAAGGAAGAGCAAGAATAGGTGTTGTAGTCAATCTCTCCTTCAGTGTCCTGAAGGCCTGCTCACATGAATCATCCCAAATGAATGGAACTCCCTTCTACGTCAATCGTGTTAGAGGGCGAACAATGCGTAAAAATCCATTGACAAAGCGTATGTAATAACCCGCTAATCCGAGGAAGCTCCGAATCTGTGTAACTATATTGGGCCGCTCCCAAGACATAACTGCCTCAATCTTCGCAGGATCAACTGTGATGCTTGCTCCAGAAATGAGACCTGAGATAAACAGAGCTCACATTTGCTCAACTCGGCATATAGCTTGTGCTCCCATAATGTATCCAAGATATTCTGTAGATCATTCGCGTGATCCCATTCATTCCTTGAGTATATGAGCACATCATCAATGAACACCACTACAAACTTGTCCAAGTATGGACGTAAAATCCTATTCATCATATCTATGAAAGCTGCAGGTGCATTGGTGAGCCCAAACGACATCTCCACAAACTCGTAGTGTCCATAGCGTGTCCTGAAAGCAGTCTTCAGAATATCAGACTCTCAAATCCTTAATTGATGGTAGCCTGAGCGAAGATCGATTTTCAAGAACACCGAAGATCCCTGGAGCTGGTCGAACAAATCATCGATGCACGGCAAAGGATAACGATTCTTCACCGTTCTCTTGTTCAACTACCTATAATCGATGCACAATCTCATGGATCCATCCTTCTTCTTGACAAATAGAATCGTAACACCCTAAGGTGAAGTGCTCAGCCTCATGAATCCCAAGTCAAGTAACTCCTGCAATTGCACTTTCAGCTTTCTCAACTTAGCTGGTGCCATGCGATATGGTGCCATAGAGATCAACTGAGTATATGGCAGCAATGTGATCTCGAACGCGATCTCTCTCTCAGGAGGTAATCCTGGTAGTTCATCAGGAAACACTGTTTGACATGTGAGCCCACGACGAGCCATTATGCAATAAATGTTATTGCAAATATCATTCCCTGATCTGAAATAAAGAATAAATAATTTGCATAATAGGTCCCTCTGTACAATTAGGGTTATGTACCATGGCTGTCTTAAATGATCATACAGCTGTTGATTCAATTATTGAATCATAGAGGCTGGTGCTTGGATGAATATCTAAAGGGTTAGATTGAGGACTCATCAAGCACCGTCAAATGATTATTAAGATGTGATCTCCAGCCTGAGTAGGAGATGGCAATCCTTTCTCACATAGGCTGATATCTGACCGACCTCTTGATGCAGGTCCTCTGCATTGGAATAGAGATTCGGAGGTGTCAGATTAGTTAGGTCAAAGAGTTGACTTAACGAGATCGAGATAACCTAAGTCCTATGTTGAATGCTGTCACAGCATAAGCACGCATCCTCTGACCGGAGACAGATGTATTGTTATATGTCTGAGTGTGTACATTTGACAGACCAATAGGTTGATGACCTAACCAAGGTCTATACACCGACGCGTTGGTGTGCATATAAGGGCATATGAGTAATACGATCTCTCAAAGGGATCATACAGGTTCATTACTGAACCGGAAGACATGAGCTCACTCATGAGATATTGGGAAGAATCAAATTCCGTGCACGGTCGTCTTGCTTTGGAAGCTTGACTGAATTTGTAGGTTTGATATATACTTTTGGAAAGTATATGATCAAGACCTAGGTATGATATATGCTTTTGGAAAGTATATGATCGATACCAAATCCCAATGATCAAATGAGAAACTTAGTGATCAAACCCTGAAGAAGACAGTGTAAAATAGATCTTGATCTTCGGGTTGACCATGGGTCTTCCAGTATGCAGGATGTACAGGTATTGGGAATACCTGAAGGGTGATGTGATCATAAACGATTGTATATCCATGACGCTTCCATTCCGAGGGAGTGATGAAACAGGTCTGGATTTTAGTGACTCCTTTCAGTAGAGAAGCAATCCGATCTTAGTCCAAGTATTGGACATTGATCTGAATGGGATTCAGATTCAATGAGAAGATTGGATTTGCGGCCTTGATTTAATCAGGCATCTGTGAGAGGTCCGTAAGATCTGGATTTGAGATGAGATCTCAACATCCAAGTCACTATACGTGGAATAATACAATCGCCCTGTCCTTATCTCCAAGTATCTGCGGAGAAAGCACAATATTCTTGAAAGGGCTCAAGAATAATTCTTTTGATGAAATATCCAAGCAAGGACTTGATGATTAAATGTGATTTAATTATCAAGCTTAAATATGAATATGATTCATATTGTGAAAATGATTATCTAAGATAATTAAATGAGATTTAATTATCAAGGATTAAGAGAATGTGGATAACACTATCCATGATATATGCATGTTATAAATATGATTTATAATATACTATATAAGAGAGAGAATTTATGTAAATAGCATTTGTTAATTAATAATGTGAATTGGATTCACATTTGTTAATTAATTGGAAATGCAATTTACTAACTAGTTTGGGTTGTGAATATGATTCACACAATATTCAATGGCAAGATTGAAATATTCACAAAATTAATTTGGAATTAATTTGATGAATATTTATTGGGATTAATTAATAAATAATATGATAAATAAAATAGAGAATAACCACCTCCATGGGTGGCGTCACCCATGAATTGTTCATGGGTGACGCCCCCCCTTTTTAGGAGGGTGGTTAACTCCATCTCATTTATCATGTTATCTCTTGATTAATTAATTTTAAATTGTTATTATTGAACAACAAATCCTAGCCATTGATTTATCATGGACCAAGCATAGCCCTTGGATCCATGTGTCCCATGGATTAAGATCCATTGGATCCTAAACTAGTATAAAAGGAGGACTAGGGTAGACTCTCCAAGGTACATCATTAAGAGTTGTACAAGGTGACAACTCTCTCTCTCTCTCTCTCTCTCTCTCTCTCATTCTCGCCCTCTCTCTCTTTCTCTTCTCCATTAAGTGGCCGTCCACTTTGTGTTGAGAAAGGAGAGACTCTCGGCTTCTTCTTCGACGACTCGTGGATCTCCATCTTCTTTGGAGTTTCTTACTCTAAAGGAAGACGACGGATTTTGTTTGACGAAATCAGGGGAGCCATCGCTTGGATCTTCATCGAGGATTGCGGGAAGGAACGTGACTCATCATCGCGCCTGCAAGTGCGTTCTTCGTGGATCGGACTTAAGATAGGAGGATCTCTACTTTGGGATCTCGCGATCACAACCACGCTTCAAGAGGTATTCCTTGTACTTTGTGGTTTGATGAAACGATCCGAGAAGTGTTCTCGTGATCATGTGGTTTCATCTTTAAAAAAATTTTAATTTCCGCTGCATCTAGCATCTAGTACGACTAGTTGCTCCGATTGCATACGATGCGATCGACACGCTTCCGTGATGCGCTTGAGGATTCACAATATCCTTCAAGTGGTATCAGAGCCAGGTTGAATAAGGTTTTGGATATGATCCATACACCTTAGACGATTTGGTTCTTGAAAGGGTTGCGAAATTTTTACTGCATTTCAATTTTCGCACGTCTGTATAATTGAATTTTTCGGCACTGTTTAAAATGTTTAAACACGAAATTTTCAATTGGTTTTTGTTCCCCATTAAACAAGGAAACCATAGGACTTGAGTTTACTAAATTTGGACTTCATTTGCTCAAGATATGGCTTTTTGAATATGACTATATTCACTGTTGCGGGAACTGCGGATTTGAACGTGATTAATGAGATAATTACGGTTTTAATCCGCCTTGAAATACGTGAATTATCACTTGGGTTCTTTAATAAATCAAATAGGCAATCTTTGGAAACTGAGTTTGCTTTTTTTGGATTTAAATTGATCAAGATATGTTAATTTTAGTGATTGGGGGTCACTGCTGGAAATTAACAATTTTGATCTTGAACCTTGTGATATGTCGTTCAATTATCATAATGAAAATTAATTGTTAATTTTCTGCAATAATTAGTGATAAATATTTGTGAAATATTTAAAGAGATAATTATTTCATTGAATGACACTTGCCTAAACCACAATGATGAGATATTAGATCTTGATCATTGGTTCATCAACAAACATTGCTTTCATGAAAACCATAGTTTATCCTACAATTGTTGTAGGACAACTTTTACATGAAAACTCTTTTGCTTGAATAGGATTGGGGATTTGTCTAGCAAATCTCCTTATAATCAAAAATGTTTTGATTTATATTATATGGTATAACTTCGGTTGAAAAACCGATGAACATCTCAAAGTACATGATGGTCTATCTGGTATTATCCTTTCCCGAGGCGGATGTGGTGCCTAGTCGGAGAGCATTGGGGTAGCGGGTTGCAACGTATGTGGTCCGTCCCACTCTCGTCGGTACTGGCCATGACAGCGGGTAGGGACTGTATAATACCAGAGACAGACAATGTGTATTTTTCTAATTATTAAAATTCGAATAATACGTACTTTGAGTATATACCTACTATTCAAGTAAAAGACATGTTTGTTGATTGATGATTGGATTGATGATTAATTTAATGTAATTAAATTAATTATATCCAATAAACACTCTATTATGAATAGATGTGTATTTTCCCTTGGAAGAATTAATTATGTGAATATGATTCACGATAATTAATTACAATTTGAATATGAGGTGGAGGATCACATAAGTGACATCCATGGTCTCCCGTCAAGGCAAAGGATTCCGTCGCCAGTTGTTGTGTATAGGAGACGCCTGTCCGAAGTGACAGATCCTGTACATGATTTAATTGGATCGGGTTCTTTGCTTCTCGAAAGATTAAGGCCGTATACGTAGTGACCCCAATATCGGGTCCTCATATTATTGGGGCGATATTGGATTGCGTATAGCGAGTATTAAGCCTGTTGACGGTTGGTTCAATTAATGATGGGTCAACATCATCTTAGGGGTGGTGGGCCCGGGTGTTAAAGACCGAATTGAGAAATGCAAGTTGGACTTGCAAGGTGGAATGTGTTCCCGCTTCTTTTTATCCGAGTTGTAGGTTCTCATATTATTGGGATGCAACGAAGATAGGAAAGGAGATCCCAGATCTTGCTAGAGATATAATGGTAAGAATATCTCTTACATTGAAAGTGATTAAGGGAATGAACTTTCAGTGTTGACAAGGCAAGACAACTTTGATATAAAAAATTCCTAAATCAAAGTAAAACATGTATATATAATATATATACACTTATGCAAATTTCTTATTTCAGATAATCCTTCATTAAACCCACTCAATGTTATACTCAATAATAACCAGTAAAATATCATGGATTGACTCTTGATCCAGATATTGTACTTGCAATTGGACACATATTGTATGTGGTTGCAATGAGCAAGTTTCCTCAACATAATGAGGAATGACAATTAAATAAGACAATAAGACATCACCTTAGGGTTTGTATGTCTCTATAGTCTTGATCTTTCATCGAATGTACTTTGGAAGTGACATGTCGATGGTGATCGTAATTGTCGGATAATCCTTATAAAATAAAAGAAGATATTTTGGCATACATATGTGCTCTAGACATTTATTCATGAATGACATGGTTCTCTGCATTATGCAGAATGATGGCTCGAAAGAGATGATGTATTCAAAATGTTTGAATACCTACCTGAACCTAAGTCTCTAAGAGTTAAGATGTATGAAGATATGATGAGTGTCATCATTCCATTATCTATACTCTAGTCATTCATGAAGCTTTATGATATTCATATTGTATGAATTTAATGAAGCATGTATAAATGTTGAAATGCTCTTACATTGAATTCTTTTGAATTTAACATAAGAGATCCTTAGTCTTAAGCAATGGTTGTTTATAGATTAAGAGAGTGCAGTGGAAGCATGGGTCGGACCCGAGTAAGAAGGAAAGTCAAAGATTTGACCTACTTCTGCGACTTCCATATGACATCCAAAGAGTTGGATGAATGTCAATACTGCAATAAGTTGATGTGTTGATAGTATGACTATCAAGTCTGTCTAAAATCCTTATTGAAGGACTCAGATAGAGCATCAGAATAGTCTACATATAATCATTGACTCTGACTTTCTTATTTCATAAGATAAAGTCTGACAATTGTATCCCAATCTTCTAATGACATTTGCAATTGGTTGCATATATTTATTAGAAGATTATAAATTTGATCTTAAGGTTTAGTAGTCATCTACATGGATATTACTGGATAGATAGACTTCATATTCTCAGTGGGAGAGCCCTTAGTCTTAGAGAATGTCTCTATGACCTAGAAATTAGAATACCCTCATTGTTTGTTTCTAAATGTTGGAAATAAACATGAATTCTGAGATAGAACTATCATAAAGAGTTATGATGGAAATATTTCAGATAGTAATCTAACATCTAGTGGACTCCATAAAATTAGAATATTAATGAATGGTTCATTAAGATTTCTAATACTGAAAATCAAACTTTATAAGATCAATAGGAGGATGAAGATCATTTGACAATGATCTGGCATCAAGCCTTGGACATTTGTCTATTGATTTGATCACTAGACTAGTAAGATATGAAACTTTAGAATGTCTAAAATTTCAAATCTTACATACTTGTGAATATTGTATTCAAAGTAAAAATGTCCAATACACCCTTCTCTGGGAATGGTGTTAGATGTCGAGGTATTCAAGCTCATACATATTGATGTATGTAGATCATCTATATCATAGTAAACATTATGGATATGTGATATCTATTGATGATTATGTATGATATGGGATTTCTTCTCTTCACCTGAGAAACCTTTGAAATGTTCAAAGATTTCATAATTTTGGTTTAGAATCAAAATTTGAAGAAAGATGAAATGAATTTGATCTAACCTAGGTAGCTTGTACTTATTAGATAAAATTCAAAGAATACCTTATGGAGATATGAATATCATTTCTATCTCACTCCTCCTGATAAACCTGAACTCAATAGAGTTGTAGGGAGATACAATTGGATCATGTGTGACATGATTTGATCAATGATGAATTTTAGCATAATTATCCTCTTAGTTTTCTGGTATATATGTGTAGTAGAAACTACAATATATATCCTTAATAAGGTTCCATGGATGTAAGCTGGAATCTAGCACTTGAGAGTGCTACTTCATTAGGAAAATAAAGGATGGTATTGGATACCTACTTTATTACCTTGAGATTCTTAAAAGATCTCATCTCTGAGAATGTGATTCTTGGAGGATTGAGATTCTTGAGAATCAAGATGAAAATGAAGTGAAGGAACTCATTTAATCTTGAGATGACAATGAGGCTCCTGAAATCAGAAACTAAAAGGATAATTAAAGATGAAACATTAATACCTCTTCAAATGAGTTTGAGGATGTATTCCATGTGTCAGTTAAGTCTGAGAGTGATCGGACTTCATGTGATGAAGCTCCTAAGGATCATGACATGGAAAGATGGATATTAGCAATAAAGTCTAAAGTAGACTTCATATACAAGTGTTGTATATGGACCCTCGAGGATCCACCTATATGGGTAAGACCCATAAAGGTGTAAATGGATCTTCAAGAGAAGAGGGAACCTGATGAGAAGGTAGAGACCTTCAAAGCTCGGTTCGTAGTCATAAGCTACACATCGGAAGAGAAGACATTGCTTGCAATGAGACTTGCTCTTCAATAACCATGCTTAAAATCATCAGAATGTTGCTAACCTTATCTACACAACTTGACTATTGCATCTTCAAGATGTAAGTCAAGATTGCATTCCTCTAAAGAATACCTCTCGGAGGATATTCACATGAAGTAACCCCAGGGCTTCATGGTTGAGGAAAGCAATGTGTGAAAGCTAATGAAATCCATCTATGGACTCAAATAAGCTTCTTGTCGTTGGAACATCAGATTTGATGAAATCATAAGTGTTATGATTTTAGATATAATCTTGATGTACCATGTGAAGCTTAGTGGGAGTGCCATTGTGTTCATCGTGCTAAATGTAGATAATATCCTAATCATTTGGAATGATATAAGGATGAGAATAAGTGTTTTATATGATCTGGCTATTCCATATCTTGAGATATGATCTCAAGAATACCTCTTAGATCTTAGTTCTGAAGTTGTTCAGAATCAAAGAAAAGAGGGTATTGGGACTGTCACATTTGTAGTACACCTTGGACATATTCCATTCTTGGAAATTCCAAGAAAGGCTTCCTTCCTTTAAGATTTAGTACTGACCTATCTAAAGGGATAGCACCTCAAAGAGTTGAGGAAGTGAATGCTAGAACTGCTTGCACTTGTGCATCAGTTACGAGAAGCTTAGTGTATGCTAGATGTGTACAAAAGCCAGATATCTGCCATGCAGTGGGAGTAGTAAACTGTTACTAATCCTACTATGGAGAGAGAAAACACTTGATTGCAGTAATAATAAAATCTTCAAAGATGACAAGGCTTTAGAGATGGTGATCTCTATGTCTTATTTTCAAGAAGTTAAGACTTTATAGATAGAGATCTAAAAGGTCTTAACTGTGGATACCTTGAGAGATAGTGATCTCCCGGAATAAGGGTATCCTGATAAGGATTATGGAAATACTGGTTATAATAGTTATTGAGCAATAGTGTCAAGGACACTATAACTGCTTTGACTAGATTGAGTATTGGTTGCATTAGATGCAACATTTGCATTGGATGCGAGCACTGTTACCTAGGGATATGCAAGTGCCGTAAAAGGACTTGGCATAGTCTTTTGGGAATAGAGTGACAGATCAGCTTACCTAGCTATTTCTAAATAGCCTATGATTGTCACATGAGTGTGGATTTAAATGATTAGCCCATTAATGGCTCTTTGGGCTAGTGGGAGATTGTTGGACATGTGAGCCCACGACGAGCCATTATGCAATAAATGTTATTGCAAATATCATTCCCTGATCTGAAATAAAGAATAAATAATTTACATAATAGGTCCCTCTGTACAATTAGGGTTATGTACCATGGCTGTCTTAAATGATCATACAGCTGTTGATTCAATTATTGAATCATAGAGGCTGGTGCTTGGATGAATATCTAAAGGGTTAGATTGAGGACTCATCAAGCACCGTCAAATGATTATTAAGATGTGATCTCCAGCCTGAGTAGGAGATGGCAATCCTTTCTCACATAGGCTGATATCTGACCGACCTCTTGATGCAGGTCCTCTACATTGGAATAGAGATTCGGAGGTGTCAGATTAGTTAGGTCAAAGAGTTGACTTAACGAGATCGAGATAACCTAAGTCCTATGTTGAATGCTGTCACAGCATAGGCACACATCCTCTGACCGGAGACAGATGTATTGCTATATGTCTGAGTGTGTACATTTGACAGACCAATAGGTTGATGACCTAACCAAGGTCTATACACCGGCGCGTTGGTGTGCATATAAGGGCATATGAGTAATACGATCTCTCAAAGGGATCATACAGGTTCATTACTGAACCGGAAGACATGAGCTCACTCATGAGATATTGGGAAGAATCAAATTCCGTGCACGGTCGTCTTGCTTTGGAAGCTTGACTGAATTTGTAGGTTTGATATATACTTTTGGAAAGTATATGATCAAGACCTAGGTATGATATATGCTTTTGGAAAGTATATGATCGATACCAAATCCCAATGATCAAATGAGAAACTTAGTGATCAAACCCTGAAGAAGACAGTGTAAAATAGATCTTGATCTTCGGGTTGACCATGGGTCTTCCAGTATGCAGGATGTACAGGTATTGGGAATACCTGAAGGGTGATGTGATCATAAACGATTGTATATCCATGACGCTTCCATTCCGAGGGAGTGATGAAACAGGTCTGGATTTTAGTGACTCCTTTCAGTAGAGAAGCAATCCGATCTTAGTCCAAGTATTGGACATTGATCTGAATGGGATTCAGATTCAATGAGAAGATTGGATTTGCGGCCTTGATTTAATCAAGCATCTGTGAGAGGTCCGTAAGATCTGGATTTGAGATGAGATCTCAACATCCAAGTCACTATACGTGGAATAATACAATCGCCCTGTCCTTATCTCCAAGTATCTGCGGAAAAAGCACATTATTCTTGAAAGGGCTCAAGAATAATTCTTTTGATGAAATATCCAAGCAAGGACTTGATGATTAAATGTGATTTAATTATCAAGCTTAAATATGAATATGATTCATATTGTGAAAATGATTATCTAAGATAATTAAATGAGATTTAATTATCAAGGATTAAGAGAATGTGGATAACACTATCCATGATATATGCATGTTATAAATATGATTTATAATATACTATATAAGAGAGAGAATTTATGTAAATAGCATTTGTTAATTAATAATGTGAATTGGATTCACATTTGTTAATTAATTGGAAATGCAATTTACTAACTAGTTTGGGTTGTGAATATGATTCACACAATATTCAATGGCAAGATTGAAATATTCACAAAATTAATTTGGAATTAATTTGGTGAATATTTATTGGGATTAATTAATAAATAATATGATAAATAAAATAGAGAATAACCACCTCCATGGGTGGTGTCACCCATGAATTGTTCATGGGTGACGCCCCCCCTTTTTAGGAGGGTGGTTAACTCTATCTCATTTATCATGTTATCTCTTGATTAATTAATTTTAAATTGTTATTATTGAACAACAAATCCTAGCCATTGATTTATCATGGACCAAGCATAGCCCTTGGATCCATGTGTCCCATGGATTAAGATCCATTGGATCCTAAACTAGTATAAAAGGAGGACTAGGGTAGCCTCTCCAAGGTACATCATTAAGAGTTGTACAAGGTGACAACTCTCTCCCTCTCTCTCATTCTCGCCCTCTCTCTCTTTCTCTTCTCCATTAAGTGGCCGTCCACTTTGTGTTGAGAAAGGAGAGACTCTCGGCTTCTTCTTCGACGACTCGTGGATCTCCATCTTCTTTGGAGTTTCTTACTCTAAAGGAAGACGACGGATTTCGTTTGACGAAATCAGGGGAGCCATCGCTTGGATCTTCATCGAGGATTGCGGGAAGGAACGTGACTCATCATCGCGCCCGCAAGTGCGTTCTTCGTGGATCGGACTTAAGATAGGAGGATCTCTACTTTGGGATCTCGCGATCACAACCACGCTTCAAGAGGTATTCCTTGTACTTTGTGGTTTGATGAAACGATCCGAGAAGTGTTCTCGTGATCATGTGGTTTCATCTTTAAAAAAATTTTAATTTCCGCTGCATCTAGCATCTAGTACGACTAGTTGCTCCGATTGCATACGATGCGATCGACACGCTTCCGTGATGCGCTTGAGGATTCACAATATCCTTCAAACACATCTAGATATTATGATACTACTCGGATGTCCTGTATCATCGGTTCCTGATCAGATACCTCCCGAACAAATGCAAGGTATGAATCACAATCCTGATTCACAAGTCGTTGAGCTCACAACACTGAAATGTTCTCCATGGTGGAGTCAGGTATAGTACCCTCAAAAGTGAACTCGGGTAGATCTGGAATCCTGAAGACAATCGTCTTCCTAAAGCAATCAACAAATGCATGATGAGCAGATAACCAATCCATGCCTAGAATCAAGTCTAACTCATCAAGCTATAGAAGTAGACAATCTACGATCATCTCGTGACCGCCAATCAGTACAGGCAAGTGCCTGACTACCAGGGAGATGACGAACAACTGGCCACCTGGCCCTCGGATGTGATATAGAGAAGATAGTGTCTCTGCAACTCTATCTAAAGAAGCTAGCAGCCTCAAAGCAAGAAAAGAATGTGTTGCACCAGAATCAAATAGAACATGGAAATCTCGGCCCAAGATTGAGACCATACCTTTCACCACAGTAGTTGATGAGCGTGCATGCTTAGTAATTGCATGTAACTGCCCCTGCTCGGATGGTGCGACACTGGAACCTGCCACACTCTACGTCTGTCTCTGCTGCTGTCGCCTAAAGTTGGAGTTCTAGCCACGGAAACTCCCTGAACGTTGTGTCTGAGTCTGTGACTGTGAAGGCTGTGGCTGAGGCTCACCAGAAGCCTGTGGGCACTGTGATTGGTAATGTCCCCACTTGTGACAACAGTAACATCGGACTGGTCTGGTAGGTGGAGTAGTCATGTCTGTGCTCCGTGCTGGTCCTGCAGGTGGTATACCTGCTTGCTGCGATCCAGATAGTCGAGCGGAATCTGTGCCACATCCGGCAAGTGCTCCTCCTAAAATAGTCAATGGAGAAGAGCGATCACTGCCTGAGAAGGACAAACCTATAGGTCAGAATTGTCTGGCTGACCTCTACTGCTGAAACAATCGATGTATCGGTCCAAAAGATCGCTGCGGTCTAGGCGTTGCTCCATACGAGCTCCCGAAACATCTCCCTCTGATGTCCTCGAACTTCTCCGCTGCATCGGTAGCCTCAGAGATGTATGTGATGTGTAGTCCAACCAGCTTCCTCTATACCTCCTCTCGGATGCTGCCAATGAACTTTTCCATATTCTCCTATGGAAATGCGCCAGCTGCTCGTGTATGTCATGACAACTCTGTGTATCTGATAAAGTAATCCTTGGCTGTCATCTATCCCTGACGAAGCTTTGTAAAGAGTCGGCGCTGGGACTCTTTCCACTTTGCAGAAAAGAAGTGGGCTCTAGACCTTGTCTCGAAATCATCCCATGTAGGATCTCGGCCTAACTCAGATACTACGGCTTCCCACCATCTTTTGGCAAAGTCTATCAATGAATACTCCATGAAAGATAGCCACATGTCTCGTGGCATGCGAATCATCTTGAGCACCTTCATCACTCTCTTCAGCCACTGTTCAGCAACATCTGATGTATCGGTGCCCTCGAACAATGGTATATTGGCCCGTTGGTAGGATGTGAAAACTAACTAGTGTATGTGGATAGCTGAGTACTCATGTGCACCCTCGTCTGCAAAGTCAACAGGGTCCTGCTCCCTGTCAAAGTCCGCATCATCTGCTTCATGCCAGTTATCTCCTCAAGTGGATCGTCGAACTAAGGCTGTTGTACCTCTATCGACTGTCGCGGGTCCTAGTGTGTACCGCCGTGAGATGGACGGTAGGTGTAATCTGATTGCTCCTCAAATATCATCTCTATATCTGTCTGTCTGTCACCAATCTCTGTCTGCTGAGCCAGAATCTGGTCATGCTGGTCTCTCATAGCAGCCTGTTGCTGCTGAAGATCGGTAAGAGCAGTCAATATGCATGCCAGCTGGTCTATAGTGTCCTGTCCTGGTCGAGATGCTATGGCTCTGCATGAGAACCATATTTAGTAAAAAAACCATTTATAGATATATATTATATATGCCTTTTCTCTTCTTGGGATATAATATGAAAATTAATGAAAGTGGTGACATCTATGGTGATTGAATATGAATGTCATATTTCCCTTCTCGGACTAACGACAAGTCGGAAGACTGTCACTATTCAAGAACTTAATGCGATTGGAACTGAAATATTGCGAATGTGCGTATCGGGGTACCACTGCTCTCATACCAAAAATGTGAATCCCTCGGATTCGGGTGCCCGTTTACGCTGCATTCGCAACAACATTCACTATTATCACATTAAGAACATGAAGATCAGGGAAAATTTTTCGCGCTGCTTTACTTTTGCGTATGACATTCACATCCAATCAGCAATGTATCAATCATAGAATAAAACATCAACAAGTGCCACCAACATTTCTTTTTCATTAATTATCATAAGTATATAACATGTACATAGAGTTTGACAGTACATACATAAATCCCCAAATTTTGAAGCAGAAGATAAAGGGAGCATAGTACATCCATAATCTGAACCAAAAAACTGCAACAAAAATAACATACCGTCTGACATGCACACGGTCTCCTGGAGTCATCAACCCGCTACTACGCTAAAGGCTCCTTGCCTGCTATGCATGCAAGGAAGAAAAGGCGTCAGCGGGCCCTGGTACTTCCCATAAACTTAAAAATAACAAGCATTTATTATTTTTGAAAGCAAGAAAGTAGAAATGTAGAACCGTAAAGTTTACATCTACTTGCGTAACTAAAAAGGTTTTCAGACTAGTGAGCATCTCCCATAAGCACCCATTATTCCAACGTTTTTCATATATAACATAATTATTTCATAGTCAAATGTTCATCATTGTATGAAAGTATGTATATATTTCTATATTATCATATTTACCAGATATCACACCTATGATTTTGACTATGTGAAAGATGGAATTGGATTGTTTATGATTTACTTGATTTTCAAGTTTAAAGGATAGTGATTTCATGCCAATAGAACTTTTGATTTTAACTCTCCAAATCTCAACTTCATCTGTCTCAGATGCAACTTTAGATGACTTAGATGCAGATATGGATGATTTAGATGTAGAAACACTAAGGTTTGCTGGCGGAAGTAAAGATCAAGTGGTGAGGTAGCCTACAAAAGGGATCTTCCATCTCACCCTCTAATTAGAAGTGTCGTCCAATAGAGGGATAGGTCTACTCCAAAACTACACCACTGAGACGGGTGAGAGAGACTCTCCAAAAAAGTCGCTCTAGAAAAATAGCCCGACTAGTACGGACAAACGAGCTCGTATGTAAAAACTAAAATCGAGGATCCCCCGCCTGGGTATCCTAAAACAAAGGGTCAGCGGAGCTAGTCTAAAGTCAGGATCTCAACGAGGCGTAAAACCACTACGAGCTCGCGTATACATATGTAGAGTTTATAAAATTCTTAACGAAATATCATGGACATAATCGAATCGACCTATGGATTTCTGTAACCATTATGAGTATTAATCTCATCAATCGATCCTTGAGTACAAATCACTATTGGTAAAGTTATTGACATAATACCTAGATTTGTTAAGTTGACCATAGAATAGGTTGAGAAAGAACTAAGTAATCAAGTAAGAGAATATGATGGTGAATTAGTAATATCAGTTAATAGTGTCGGTCATGGTGACCTTTACACTTGAACGTGCAAGAGCGCGATGACTCTCAACTGGGTGGGAGAATAGGAAGCCCAGTTAGGGCAGCGACCGTCAAGTGCGCATGTCTAGGATCCCAATCCTTTCACGATTTCTACGCGAGCTCGCAGTATTTTTACACCTCGTTGGGATCCCGACTTTAGACCAGCTCCGCTGACCCTTTATTTTAGGATACCTAGGCGGGGGATCCTCGGTTTTAGTTTTTACATACGAGCTCATTTGCCCGTACTAGTCGGGTCGTTTTTCTAGAGCGACTTTTCCGGAGAGTCTCTCTCACCCGTCTTAGTGGCGTAGTTTTGGAGTAGACCTATCCCTCTATTAGACCGCACTTCCAATTAAAGGGTGAGATGGAAGAGCGCTTTTGTAGGCTACCTAACCGCTTGAGTCTTTACTTTCGCCAACAAACCTTGGCGTTTCTACATCTAAATCATCCATATCTACATCTAAGTCATCTAAAGTTGCATCTGAGACAGTTGAAGTTGAGATTTGGAGAGTTAAAATCAAAAGTTGTGTTGGTAGGAAATGACCATCCATTAGACTTGAAAATCAAGTAAATCATAAACAATCCAATTCCATCTTTCACATCGTCAAAATCCACAGGTGTAATATCTGGTCAATATGATAATATAGAAATATATACATACACTCATACAATTATGAACATTTGATTACGAAATAATTATGTTATATATGAAAAATGTTGGAATAATGAGTGCTTATGGGAGATGCTCACAAGTCTGAAAATCTTTTTACTTACGCAAGTAGATGTAAACTTTATTGTTCCACCTTTCTACTTACTTGCTTTTGAACATAATAAATGTCTATTATTTTAAGTTTATGGGAAGTACCAGCGCATGCTGACGCCTTTTCTTCCTTGCACGCATGGCAGACAAGGAACGTTTAGCACAACAGCGGGTTGATGACTCCAGGAGACCATGTGTATGCCAGACAGTATGCTACTTTTGTTGCAGTTTTTGGTTCAGATTATGACGTATTATGCTCCCTTTCTCTTCAGATTAAAAATTTTGAGATTTCTGCATGTACTGTCAGACTCTATGTACATGTTGTATACTTATGAGAATTAATGAAAAAGAAATGTTAGTGACACTTGTTGATGTTTTATTCTATGATTGATACAATGTTGATTGGATGTGAATGTCATACGCAAAATTAAAGCATCGCGAAAAATTTTCCCTGATTTTCATGCACTTAATGTGATAATAGTGAATGTTATATTACGAATGCAGCGTAAACGGGCACCCCCGGATCCGAGGGGGTTCACATTTTTATTACAGAGACTTTTAAGTAAATATATATGGTCCCCTTTTTTTACTCTGTGTAAGTTGGTTTCCAGTATTAAGAATAACAAGATATGTCATTATGCATGCAAATATCATCACATGCTAGCAAGATGATAAGAGTTTCTTGAAGGATATTAAAGAGAAGGCTAGAAATTGGACATGCATGGCAGCAAGGAGGAGGGGAGAGAAATTTGCATGCAACAACTCCAATGGCAGTTTGGAGTTCTAGCAAGGTCTTCTAACAATAGCTGTAACAGAAAGCTCTTCCAAGTGAAGAAGGGCAACAACTACAACTTGTGGTGGTACAAGCTTGAGTTCAGACAAAGCCTCCCTTCCGGGGTCTCGAGTCGATTGTAAGTCAGATTACAATACTCGAGAGATTTATGTCATGTATACACAAAGATGGACTAGCTCTTTCTCGGCTATCAGTCAAAGCCGTTGCATTAGCAGCTGTTCAACCTCCAGAAATAGTAGTAAATGCTGCAACAACATGCAGCAAAAATAGAGATGTGGTTGTAAGTTGGAGGAGAATGGGCTATTCAGACCTTCAATAGTGGTTGGATCTTGATTTCCAACAACAAATGAGGAGGAGAAAGAGCTGGAAACTCCTCTCCTATTAGAGGATTGTGGAGAAGATTGGGGGAAATGTGAGGGGAGAAAAGGAGAGGGGTTCCCAATGTTGGGATTGGATTTATAGGGAGAGGCAGAGGGGAGGAACCTTCCTGTTCAAATTTTAAAATCCTCTTTTTTTATATATTATTGTTATTTGGACAACAGACTGTTGCTAACGTCTGTGACTGTTACTATCTTTTTCTAAAATTATTATTATTATTATTGAGATATAAAGTCTCCTGCAAATTACATCTCGAGTTTTGGATTTTGACGCGTAATAACTCGATTTGATCGTCTCAGAACGATGATCAGAATGAGTGTAATATATACTTTTGTTTAGGTTTGGATCCCTGAAATTTTTGAGATACGGTTTTGGTTTGGGTTTAAAATTTGTGGTTTTAAAATATCAAACGAATTCTGATTGATGAACGGTCGATTCCGTTGATCTTATTTCGTCAAATCGTATTTTTAAGTAGTCTCGGTTTATTTTATGGTTTCCAAATTTACATTACGACTTTTTGGCACGTATTACGGTGTGATGATTTTTGATCGATTTCTCCTGAACAACGTTTGATTTATGATCAATTGATCGATTTAGGTTGTTTGGTATTGACCAATAACTTTATTGGGTTACTCGGACTCATATCGGATCGAGTTCGGGTTTGTGCAGATTCTAATGTTACAGATGGTGAGTTTATTCATCCCATCTCAGATTTCAAGTGGGTCAGTCCTTTACATGCAATTTCGAAGAAATCCGGGTATACTACTGTAAGAATGACCGTGGTGAGGAGATTTTGACTTGTGTACCTACTTCATGGCATTTTTGTGTAGATTACATACATCTGAATTTAGCTACAAGAAAGATCACTGTCCACTACCTTTTATTGATTAGATTATTGATAGGTTGGTAGGGAAGGAGTTCTTTTATTTCTTGGATGGGTATTCGAGGTATAACCAGGTTGCAATCGCTCTTGAGGATATGGAGAAAACTACTTTTACTTGTACATTTGGTACATATGCCCTTTGACCTATGCCCTTTGGATTGTGTAATGCCCCTCTACATTACAAATGTGTATGTTGGCCATTTTTACCAACACGGTAGGTAGTTTTCTAGAGGTCTTCATGAACGATTTCTCAGTCTATGGGATAGCTTTGATACATGTCTTGCTCATTTAGACTGAGTAATTCAGTATTATTATGAGGTAAACGTAGTGTCCTCTTAGGAGAATAGTCACTTTATGGTGACTAATGGGATTGTATTGGGCCATGCAATCTCCAAACATGGTATGAAGGTTGATCCTGCGAAAATTAATGTGATCTCCAAGCTAGAGTCGTTGGAGAATTTGAGGTAGTTGAGGTTATTTCTTGGACATGTTGGATTCTACAGGCAATTCATTAATGAGTTTAACAAGATCTTCAGACCTTTGACTGAGCTTCTCTGCAAGGAGAGTGAATTTATAGTTAATGAGAAAGTCATCCTTGCATTTCACCAGATGAAAGACATGGTTACTAGTGCTCGTATCCTACAGCCACTCGATTGGTCTCTCCCCTTTGAGATCATGACGAACGTGTCAGATATTAGAGTTGGAGCTATTTTAGGGTAGAGAAGAGATGTGATATCATTTGATATACACTATGCTAGCAAGACTCTGAATAAAGCGCAATATAACCACACAAGGCGGGACTACTATGTCGTTGTGGCGACCCACAAGAAACCGTAATTAATCAACAATGAACTCACAATCAAATATCAAACAATGACAAACAATGTGGAGTCAAATTTAATTTTAACTCTACAAACAGATGTATAGATGTAAGTATGTAGAGAGTTCGAACACAGGGAGCAAGGCAGGATAGATCAACAATTGATGCACAAAAATGTGATGTGATTAAGTTATCTACAAGATGCAAATGTTTTTGTGGGTTTTTAATTATATATATATATATTAATTTTTAATTTTGTATTTTGGTTTTTGATTTTTTTGATTTTATATTTTCTTTTTATATTTTATATTTTTTTGGTTTTATAAATAGAATATATAAACAAGGTAAGAAAGAGAGAGATAGAGTATTTATAAAAATGAGGAAAAAATGTTCAAAAATCAGAGAATAAAATGTTTTTGGTGTTTTTATATTTTTCTACTGTTTTTATGATTTTTGGGGATTTTTCTAAGTGTTGTTGGTATTTTTAAAAGTCAAAATAAGAGAAAACAATGACTCATGGTTCTGGCCAAAATTAAAATGGGAATGAAAAATAGCAAAAAGTGGTAGAATTTTCCCAAATTAATTTTAAAATAAAGACAATAAAATGGGTAAACTGCAGAACCTGAGTTTATATTTTTAGGTTTTTTATGATTTTTCAGATTTTTATGAAGTTTTTAGATGTTTTTTACTTTTTAAGGTTTTCGTTTTGAAATTTTTAATGATTTTTGGACTGACACTAAAATATGTTAAAACACATAAAATATATTTTTTTTGGAATTTTTCAAAACATTTTTATAATTTTTATGGATTTTCTAATGCATAAAGTAGGGAAAATGCATGTTTTTGATTTTTAATATATTTTAAAATGCAATAAAAATGCAATGCAAAAATATGATGCTAAAATGCAAATATTATGCTTGCATGCATGAATGCTAATTATGCAATATAAGTAGAAATATGCCTCTAATTACTCGGGAACAAAGCTCTATTTTCAACTTTTAGAGTGATGAATCGCAGATTCATCGACCCCCTATACTTAAACCTTGCTCATCCCCGAGCAACTAAAATGAAATGCAAGAGTGAAATGAGATTGGGTTCCATACCAAGGTCATGAACAAAAGTTGAAAATGGAGCTTGACTCGACCTTTGGATTAATTGTGTGGCGGAACCTTATTGGGATCTGAACTTAAGACCTAACAGACTTCAAGTTCCACAAGTCTTCTATTCAAGACGCCTCAACAGTAGGTCAGAACAAATCCTCAAACGCAAGTTTCTGATGACTATGTTGTGAATGAGCAAGTTAACAGGAGCTTAAAATGATTTTTGTGGAATTTTGGAGGTTTTAATGATGCATGCAATAATTAGAGAAGGCACACAAAAATACAAGGTCTGGCAGGGACCTATTTGTGAATAGACAAACTTCCAGGGGTCAAATTGCAATTTGTCCATGAATATTATACTGCAATCAAATTTGTATGGACTAAAAGTAAATCTCAAAACCCGCAAGCCCTTCCCCGCAAAATTACTAAGACCACGTGCCAGAGCACGCGCCCTAGTCAGGGGTATAACTGTAATATGCAAAAAGTCAGAGGGCAGAAAAGCAAAATTCCCAAAAGTTTTATAATGCAAATAATAAATCCTGGACTGATTGTAAATACCGCAAAGTCCCAGGGTTCCCTTGCAAAATTGCCTGGAGCACGTGCGTAGAGCACGTGACCTGGCGAGGGCCTAAGTGAGATATTATAAGACCTAGGGGCGTTGTTGCAAATATGACAAAAACTTATAACTGTCGATGAATGTTTAAATTTTATTAAATAAATACAAAATTAGCTGGTGTGGTTATGCAAAATACCAGGCTATAGGCGGGCACGGAGGGCGGATGAAGCTTCACTTGGCCACGTGTCCGCACCTCAACGAGCAATGATGGTTGGGCTTCAATGGTGGTGATTAGATCGCACACAGGCAATCAATGGCCAAGGTATCACAAGATCCAACGGCAGCTGCTGCATCTGGGCTTGGGCTCTTGATCGGACGGTAGAGGCGGGTGGTGAACGAACATGGAAGAAGGTCCGCCGTGGGGACCTTCCTCTGGTGATAGCACCTCCCTTTGGCGTGAACTGAAGGTCGTGAGGGGCCCAAGATGCTCCTGCGGTCCTCCTCTAAGTCCTGGTGGCGGCAAAAAGGGCTGGAGACCTCCTGGGCTCCTCCGCGACATCGGGGAAGAAGAAGGGGTCCAGGTACCTCCGGTGACCTCCAAAAATGCCCCCAGGTGATCGTTCGAGTGCGAGTACCTGCAAGAAAAAGTGATAGAGTCCAGGGCAAAATGCCTGGACTCCGTGGAGGATGAACGATGGCGAGGAGTAGTGCGACGGTGGCTGGCCGGAGATGCGCTCCGGCGAGGTGGGTTTGAGATGCGATTCAGTGGGCGAAAATGGAAGATTTATGGAGGGATGTGTTCCTAAGACTATGACGAACAAATGAAGCAAAGAAAAACTAACGCTAAACACCTCAAAGGGACAGCCCCTGAGGTAGAAAGTACCTCAACAGCAACATGGCCGGAGGTGGGGAACTCGCCCTGATCCTTGCCCGAACTCCTCCCGCGATAACTGGGGCTGAGTGCTGTCACCACCTGCCGACCAAGGACGCACAAGGGTGGAGAGGATAGATCCAAAATGAGGTTCAAATTCGAATGGAAGTCTGGGAGGCAGTTTTGTAGGTTTACTGGTGAAGCTCTAGATCGATGGTGCCATCTCGATGCAGCAATCCATGCCCCAAGGTGAACCTTGGGCGTGTATCACCACTTATCAAGGAAGAGATCTCATGAAGGCCACGACATGAAAAGAGCACAGGGGTGGTCTCCAAAATTCGGGAGAATCGAGGGGTCAACCTCAGTTGTCAGAGCCACAGGGGGCGCGTCAGAGAGTTGACCCGCCAGTCAACTCTCGGACCCTCCTGGTTGGTCCACGTGGACCAACCAGGAAAAACCCTGGGAAAAAGTTTTGTAAAATCAAATTAAATTAGTAAATGATTTATTTAATTTTAGGTTATTTAATAAAAATATTTATTATTTTATAAACTATTTTATGATGAATTTTAATTAATTTTGTGAGGTACAGTTTTATAAGTTGCTTTTTATAGCCTATATAGGTATTTTGCTTGTATATTTTATTATTTTATTTTTCTTTAGCATTTTTAATTTCTTTAATCATGTTTATTATTTTATAAAATTATAAAATACTTTTATACACGCAATTATATTTTTATTTTATTGTTCTTAGGTGTTTTATGTACTTAATAAAATATAACTATGAATTATACAAGTTTGTATATAGGTATTTTACCTATGTATTAGATTACAAGTATTTTTTTATATTTTATTTAGGCTTTTATCCTGATTGTAATGTACATATATGTTATAAATAATATTTAAAAAATTATAAAAATATAAAACTATAAAATTAATGAATAATAAATAAATTGAATATTTTAATCTGTACAAGTATACTAGTAGGGTCCAAAACTCAACTTTCAAACTGTAACTCTGAAAAATACGAAACCACCTTCATTAAATAGATTATTTTAAGCTATATACAATTAAAGGTGAGTTTGGTACATTTCAAGCTTTTATTTGCAAGATACAAGTATGGGAAGTTGGGATTTTGGAATCTCATTTAGACCATAACTTTTATCTGTACATTATTTTTAGGTGAAATCAATTTTGTATTTTTCTTTATTTAATTATCTACAACTTTCATGTACAATGTTTCTTTATTTGAGGTATGAAAAGTGGAATAAAAAATAAGTCCCAAAATGAATAAATAATGAATGAAATGAACAGGTATTTATATTGTATTTTTACCCTTATCTGCCCCTACTTTATTCCTTGTCGACCTATTCATAAAGATGCCTAGGTCTCGGGGTTTCAGGTCATAAAATATTTACGATATTTTATTCTTTTTCTTTTCTTTTATTTATTCTATAGTTTTGGTTTTAATTACAGTGTTTTATACACTAATTACATGCACATGCATGAATGCTAAGATGCTGAATTTAATGCTATTTACACGCATTTGCTAGGGTTTTTGGTGCCAAAATGATAGAATAAAGATGATGAAATGGCTTCATCATCCCCCTATACTTTACCTTTGCTAGTCCCTAGCAAACACTTATGCAATAAGTGCATAAAGAAAAGGAAAGAAAAGAAAAAGAAGAAAGTGGATTTAGTTTAATTATCAAACTTGTCTTCACAAAATAAAAGTTTGGAGTTTGAGTCGGAACTTTGAAATTTTAGTGCGGACGGAACCTTAATGAGAACAGAATTTGAAATCCAACAATCCCTGAGAATCCCAAAATTCTGTTCAAGTCTCCTCAATAGCCAGGTCAGAAATACTTCAACTCATACGCAAATCCTTATGACTATGAATCTGATTCGTACAGTGTAAGTGATGGTGGCTCTCCCCAACTGAAAATGACAAAGAGACTGACTTCTCCAGTATGACAACTCAATGATTCCCCAATCCAACAACTCATCCCTCAAGGAGCAGGGTATTCCCTTCTAAGTTCAAGTGGCAACCAGCCCAAGAGGAGGGGGTGAAGAGAAGAATGGACGGTAGCCAGTGTAGACACCTATCCTAGGATGCAAGACCAGTGTAGTCAAGTGATCCAGCTGCAGGCTCACATGATTTGACTTTGAAACTCAAGCTTGCTTATTTGACTTTACACATATGTACACTCTGGCAGGCATTTTTATTTTGTACAGGCCTGTCCAGTTTTTTTGGAGTTTTTGCGTTTGCATTTTTTTGAATATAATATACAACATCATTTACATAGGGAGTTTTCCTCTTGAGCGAGTAGACTATCCCTCTTTTGAAGCTTTATTGCAACCCACGATCTCCTATCCTCAAAACTCATCATTACTGGACGGGTTGGGGCGCACTTCCCTCCCTAGAGGAGGACAAATGTTTCCACCTGTGTGCGTCTCATACCGGCAAATCCAACCTACTCACCACTCCAACTGAGTTGAGCCATGTGAAAGGTGCAGGTGTCCAAGTTAGGTCATTATCAACAAGAGTCGTGCGTGTGCTCCAAAATATTCTACTTAGGCAGTCAAGAATCCATTGAACCAAGTCCCACGATCCTCAAAGAATTAAGTCAACTAGACCTGAAGTACCTCAATCCCAGTTCCTATAAGGTTCCTGTTAATTAGGTAGATTTAAGGTCCAACCAAGCTCCAATCTTCGGACTTAGACTTGTTCAACTATCAAACTCAATCCGAAAAATGCTCATGCTATGCAATGCGATGCAGAAAAATTTTTTGTGATGCAATTTTTCAAAGATTTTGAACTTGTTATGGGTTTTTGAAAAGATGATGATGATCCATATGCATTTTTTTTAGATTTTTGAAAAGATTTTTCAAATTTTTTTGGATTTTAATTTTGAAAATGTTTTTGGTTGAAAACAAAAGATTTTGGCTAAAAGCTAGGTACAAATATTTACACGGGAGTGCTTCTTATATTTACAAGAATTGGGTTTTAAGAATTTACAAAGGGTAAGTGGTCAATTTTTATAGATATATATAATGGATTTCGGTGTGATGTGTATATCCCTCAAACTTATTTGAAAAAGTTTTCCAAACAATTTTGAAAATTATAGTGCAAAATAATTTTTACAAACAGTTTTACATACATGTACACGCATTTGAAAATCATTTTGCAAAGGTTTTCCAAACAGTATAGATAGATTCTTCAAATATTTTTACAACCATTTTTCAAACCATTTGCAAATCATTTTTCAAACATTTTATTTCACACGAAGAAAATAATTTTTACAATCAAAATGTTTTACAAAGGTTGAAAACATGTAACAAAATGTTTTCAAAATAGTTTTCAAAAGATTTTCACAAAGGTTTTCAAACTATTTTTCAAACATTTTGCAAAATATATTTTCACCTGATTTATTAATCAGTAAGTACACAAAGAATTTGAGGAATAATCACATCTTTTTATTAAGGTTTTTAATGAATTTTTAAAGAATGATTAGCCATAATTATTGAGAAAATACGAAAGTACGAGTTATGGCTAAAGTATATACACAGTATATACGACCCCCCTATACTTAGCTTGAGTTATGTCCTCATAGATCGGAGAGAAAAGAGAAGACATAACTCGTACTAAGTATAGAAAAGTCTAACGAATAAATGAATAAGAGATGAATGAATAAACCTATGAGACGTTGACCATCCTCCCTATACTTAGGATCAAATAATACTAAGTATAGCAAACTGTATACAAAGCAGGGAGGGTCAAGGGTGGGAATGAATATATCGTACTCAGATTGTCTCGCCCTATACTTAGGGTAAGATATCCCTAAGTATAGACAAAAGAGGAGACAATGGAGAGGATCAAAGAATAGAACACTCGGGGTGCACACCCCCCTATACTTAGGACAAAGTACATCCTAAGTATAGAAAACTGTCTACAAGGGGCAACACCTTTTTGATAGATACATGAGATAGAAGAGGAAAAGAAGAAAAGAAGAAAAGAAGAAAAGATATCAACAGATGGATCTATACAACGGAAGATGGAAGTGATAACCATGTACGAGATGCAAATGGTCGGAGTCAAAGAACACATCTCATACCAGAAGAATGGGGGCAACATCAACGGTCGGAGGATCATGATCTAGATATAGTTTCAGGCGCTGACCGTTGACACGGAAGGTGGACGAAGATGACGGCTCGGATATATCAATGCTACCATTGTCATGTACCTTCCTAACTACATATGGACCTTTCCACTTGCTCTGTAATTTCCCTGGAAATAATTTCAGCCTGGAATCAAACAACCATACGCGCTGGTCTGGCTCAAACTGTTTATGGCTGATATGAGAATCGTGTCATGTCTTCACTTTCTCCTTGTACTGTAGGCTGCTAGAAAAGGCTGTATCTCTCAACTCCTCCAGGGCTGCCAACTCTGCTCTCCTATGCTCTCGGGATCCAACAGTAACTCAGTGACTGCACAAAATGATTTATGCTTTATTTCCATTGGCAGATGGCACGGCTTACTATAGACGAGGCGAAAGGGAGATGTCCCTAATGGATTATTAAAGGAGGTCCGATAAGCCCACAAGACCAAGTCCAAAAGCTGTGACCAATCCTTTCGGTGTGGGTGGACAACCTTCTGTAAGACCGTCTTGATCTCCCTGTTCGATACTTCGGCAAGACCATTAGTCTAAGGGTGATACGGCGTGGCAACACGATGGTCAATGCTGAACTCGTCTGCAAGGGCCCTGACTTTATCATTAATGAAATGAGACCCCTGATAACTACGATCTATCGAGGGTCTAAATAGTCCACACAAGGCGGGACTACTACGTCGCTGTGGCGACCCACAATAAACCGTAATTAATCAACAATTAACCCACACTCAAACAATGATAAGCATATGTGAAGTTAAAATTTATTTTTATCTCTGCACAAAAGATGTATAGGAGCAAGTATGCAGAGAGTTCGAACACAGGGAGCAAGGCAGGATAGATCCACAAGAGTGTGTGAGAATGTGATGTGATTGTCTACACTATGCAAAGCAAATGTTTTTGTGGGTTTTTAATTTTTATATATATTTTTTTATTTTCAATTTTTAATTTTATAATTCGGTTTTCTTTTTACTTATTTTATATTTTCTTTTTATATTTTATATTTTTATATTTTCTTTTTCAATATAGGAGTATATATACAATATAGGGAAAGAGAGGGGTAGAGTATTTATAAAAATAAGTAAAAATAGTTAAAAATCAGGAAATAAAATATTTTTGGTCTTTTATAATTTTCTACTATTTTTGTGATTTTTTGGGGGGTTTTTCAAAATATTTTTGGTATTTTTAAAAATAAAAATAGGGGGAAATAGTGGACTAGGTTGCTGGCCGAAATCAAAATGGGAATGAAAATACCAAATAGTAACAAAATTTTCCCAAATTAATTTTAAAATATAGATAATGAAATAAGGAAGACACAACAACTGAGTTTATATTTTTTATGATTTTTCCATGATTTTTCTATATTTTTTTTGAAGTTTTTAAGTGTTTTCTAATTTTTAAGGTTTTTACTTTGAAATTTTTAGTGGTTTTTTGGATTGTCATTAATAAATGATAAAACACACAAAATATATTTTTTTTTTGGAATTTTTCAAAACGTTTTTATAATTTTTATGGGTTTTCTAATGCAAACAATATGAAAAATGCATGTTTTTGATTTTTATAAAAATAAAATGCAATAAAAATGCAATGCAAAAATATGGTGTGAATCTATAAGTTAACAGGAGCTGATGTGATTTTTTTGGTAATTTTTTAGAGTTAAAATGATGCATGAAATAAATAGAGAAATCAAGCAAGAATATCAAGGCCTAGCAGGGGTATATATGCAAATACACAATCATCCAGGGGCATACATGCAATTTTCCATCAAAAGTAACACTAAATATTCAATTTTTAGGACCAAATACAAAATCTCAAACCCGCAGGGATATCACAACAAAATGCCCACCAGGGCGTGTGACTTGCACGCGCTTGGGAAGGACCAAAACGTAATTTCAAAAACACCCTAGGGCTGATATGCAATATTCCCGAAGTTTTTACACTTAAACTAACAATTAAAATACTAAAACGAAATCTACAAAAGGCTGGGGACCTCTCTACAAAAAGCCCGCGCCTCACGTGAACAGGTCACGTGAGGTGACGTGGTAGAGGACCTATGTGCAAATCTAACAAGTTCGAGGGCCTACTTGTAAATTTTACAAAAGCTTTAAACTTATAATTAAAGTTTATGGACTAAAAGAAAATTACAAAAGAGCGGGAGGTATTCTTGCAAAATTCCCTCGCAAAGGAGATCTGACGGTTGTGGGTCTTCACTTGGACACGTGGCGTGACCTCCTTCCACGACACCGCTTCGTGGATGTGCGGCTGCGATTAGATATGGCTCGGACGATGATGGGAAGCCCAGATCCAATGGCAGCTGTAGCATCTGGGGCTCCGCCTCGATCTGACGGCTATGAAGGCCGGAGCAAGAACCGCGGAGGAACTCCTGCGAGCTGAGGTTCTCCGAGGTGCTGCTCCTCCTCCGGTGGGCTTCTTGGCTTCAAAATGAGGCTGGAGGCTCCCGAGGTCTGAGCTATCTCCTGAGGGCTTCAAAATGCCTCGGCGGTGGCCGAGGCTCGCGGAGGAGAGCGGCGGAGCTATGGGCTCAGTCGAGCTCCGGCGAGTGTCAAAATAGCTCCCAGGCTCTAGTCAACGGCATTTGACCTGCAAAAAAAGTGAGAGGGTCCAGGGCAAGTTGCCTGGACCCTGTGGTGGCGACAAGATGGCGTAACGCAGCGGGGGGGTTCTTGGCCGGAGGTGCGCTCCGGCGAGGTGATTTGAAGATGCGATTTGGTAGATGGACGTGCGATTTTTTTGAGGGTTTTGATCCTAAGGCTATGAGGAATAAAATGCACTAAAAATTAGCAATGGAAGTGGCTGCCTCAACGGTCAAGGACCGGAGGGAGGGTACCTCAACTGTCGGAGTTGGGGGAGGTGATGGAGACGCCTCCCGACTTCCTTCGTCCTGGCTGAATGCACGGAGCTAAAGCTATCACCTCCAGGAATGCTTGGAGCAAGAGAGGAGCGAGGAAGGGTGGACCGAAGGTGTTCAAATTCGAATCGAATGTTTGGCGCCCCATATATTTGGTTTGACCCCGTGACTGGCGAGGCTCCTAGATCGATGAATATCTTACAAATCTTGGCTCCAAAAGCCAATGTTAGTCATGGGAGAGCTAGAGGGATCAACGAGGCACAACGTTGCAGAAGGATGCAACACCAAAAGTGAAAGAATTGGCGCAAAAACGGGTCAAAAACGAGGCCGTTAGAGTCTACAGGGGGCTAGGACACCTACTTGACCAGGGTCAACTAGGGTTTGCGCCTGGTTGGTCCACGTGGATAAACCAGGAAAAATAAACTTTTATTAAATCATTTTAAAATAGAAAATGTCCGAATTAAATTATTATTATAAAATAAAAAATATTTGTTATTTTATGTAGTATTTGATTATGATTTTTAATTATTTTTATGGAATATATTTTTTACAAGTTTACTTTTATACCCCTTATAGGTATATCACCTATATATTTTATTAATTAATTTTTATTTTGGTATTTTTAATTTATTTAATTCTGTTTATTATTTTATAAAATTATAACATATTTTTATACATGTAAATATATTTTTATTTTATTTTCTGAATTGTTTGGTATATTTAATAAAATATAAGTACGTATTGTATAGGTATGTATATAGGTATAATACCTGTGTATTTTATATACATATATTTTTATTTTGAGTTTTTATTTGGGTTTTTATTCCTGTTTTAATGTACATATATATATATATATTATAAGTAATATTTACAAAATTATAAAAATATAAAAATATAAAAATAATGAATAATAATAAATCGAATATTTTAATCAGTACAAGTATACAAGTAGGGTCCAAAACTCAACTTTCAAACCGTAACTCCAAAAATATGAAACTACCTCCATTAAATAGATTATTTTATGCTATATACAATTAAAGGTGAGTTTGGTACATTTCAAGTTTTTATTTGCAAGATACAGGTCTGGGAAGTTGGAGTTCTGGAATCTTGTTCAGACCATAACTTTTTATCTGTACATTATTTTTCAGTGAAATCAATTTTGTTATTTTATTCATTAAATTATCTACAACTTTTATGTAAAAGTTTCTTTATTTGAATCATAAAAAGTGGAACCAAAAATAGGTCCAAAATGAATAAAGAATGAATGAAATCTGTATTGTATTTGGCCCTTATCTCCTCCTACTTTATTCCTTGTCGACCTATTCATCAAGATGCCTAGGTCTCAGGGTTTTGGGTCATAAAATATTTACAATATTTTATTCTTTTTCTTTTCTTTTATTTATTCTAAAATTTTGGCTTTAATTACAGTATTTTATGCACTATTTAGATGCTCATGCATGAATGCTAAGATGATGGTTTTAATGCTATTTATACGCATTTACTAGGGTTTTTGATGCCAAAATGATAGAATAAAGATGATGAAATGTGGCTTCATCATCCCCCTATACTTTACCTTTGCTAGTTCCTAGCAAACACTTATGCAATAAGTGTAGAAAGAAAAAGAAAGAAAAGAAAAAGAAGAAAGTGGATTAAATTTGATTATCAAACTTGTCTTCACAAAATCAAAGTTTGGAGCTTAAGTTAGACCTTTGAAATTTTAGTGCGGGCGAAACCTTAATGAGAACCAGATTTGAAATCCAACAGCCTCTGAGTATCCCAAAACTCTGCTCAAGTCTCCTTAATAGCCAGGTCAGAAATACTTCAACTTATACGCAAACTCTTACGACTATGAATCTGACTCGTACAGTGTAAGTGATGGTGGCTCTCCCCAACAGAAATGAGAAAGAGATTGACTTCTCCAATATGACAACCCAATGATTCCCCAATCCAACAACTCATCCCTCAAGGAGCAAGGTATTCCCTTCTAAGTTCAAGTGGCAACCAGCCCAAGAGGAGGGGGTGAAGAGAAGAATGGACGGTAGCCAGTGTAGCTACCTATCCTAGAATGCAAGACCAGTGTAGTCCAGTCATCTAGCTGCATGCTCACATGATTTGACTTTGAAGCTTAAGCTTGCTTATTGACTTTATGTACACTCCAGCAGGCATTTTTATTTTTGTACAGGCCTGTCCACTTTTTTGGAGTTTTTGCTTTTGCATTTTTTTTGAATACTATATACAACATCATTTATATAGGGAGTTTTTCCTCTTGAGCCAGTAGACTATCCCTCTTTTGAAGCTTTATTGCAACCCACGATCTTCTATCCTCGACACTCATCATTACTGGACGGGTTGGGGCACACTTCCCTCCCTAGAGGAGGACAAATGTTTCCACCTGTGTGCGTCTCATACCGACAAATCCGACCCCCTCACCACTCCAACTGAGTTGAGCCATGTGAAAAGTGCAGGTGTCCAAGTTAGGTCATTATCAACAAGAGTCGTGCGTGTGCTCCGAAATACTCTACTTAGGCAGTCAAGAATCCATTGAACCAAGTCCGTGATCCTCAAAGAATTAAGTCAACTAGACCTGAAGTACCTCAAACCCAGTTCCAATAAGGTTCCTGTTATTAGGTAGATTTTAAGGTCCAATCAAGCTCCAATCTCCGGATTTTATTTAGACTTGTTCAACTATCAAACTCAATCCGAAAAATGCTCATGCTATGCAAATGCTATTCAGAAAAATATTTTTGTGATGCAATTTTCAAAGATTTTGAACTTTTTATGGATTTTTGAAAATGTGATGCATATGCATTTTTTTAGATTTTTCAAAAAGAACTTTCAAATGTTTTTGGATTTTAATTTTGCAAATGCTTTTGGAATTTTTGAAAGCAAAAAGGTTTTTGGCTGAAAGCTAGGTTAAAAATATGTACACGGGAGTGCTTCTTATATATACAAGAAGTGGATTTTAAGAATTTACAGGGTAAATGGTCAATTTTATACATCTATATAAAGAATTTTAGTGTGATGTATATATTCCTCAAACTTATTTGACACATGTTTTTCAAACAATTTTGAAAACTATAGTCCAAAATAATTTTTACAATCATTTTACAATCATGTACACACATTTAAAAATCATTTTGCCACGGTTTTCCAAATAGTAGATAGATTTTTCAAATATTTTGCAACCATTTTTCAAACCATTTGCAAATCCTTTTTCAAACATTTTATTTCACACGAAGAAAATAAATTTTACAATCAAAATGTTTTTACAAAGGTTGAAAACATGTAATAAAATGTTTTCCAAAATAGTTTTCAAGAGATTTTTCACAAGGATTTTCAAACTATTTTTCAAACATTTTGCAAAAAATATTTTCACATGATTTATTAATCAGTAAATACAAAAAGAATTTGAGGAACAAAACACCTTTTTATTAAAGATTTTTAATGAATTTTAAAGAATAATTAGCCATATTATTAGGAAAATACGAAAGTACGAGTTATGGCTAAAGTATATACACAGTATATACGACCCCCTATAGTTAGCTTGATCTATGTCCTCATAGGTCGGAGAGAAAAGAGAAGACATAACTCGTACTAAGTATAGGCGAATCTAAAGAATAATTGAATAAGAGATGAATGAATAAACCAATGAGAAGTTGACCGTCCCCCCTATACTTAGGATCAAATAATCCTAAGTATAGCAGACTGTACACAAGGTAGGGAGGGTCAAGGGTGGGAATGAACAGATCGTACTCAGATTGTCTCCCCCTATACTTAGGGTAAGATATCCCTAAGTATAGACAAGAAGAGGAGACAATGGAGAGGATCAAAGAATCGAACACTCGGGGTGCACACCCCCCTATACTTAGGACAAAGTGCGTCCTAAGTATGGAAAAACTGTCTACAAGGGGCGACACCTTTTTTGATAGATACAGGAGATAGAAGAGGAAAAGAAGAAAATAAATCAACAGATGAAAGAGTGATATGAACAGATGGATCTGTACAGCGGAAGATGGAATTGATCACCATGTATGAGATGCAGATGATATGAGTCAAAGAACACATCTCATACCAGAAGAATGGGGGAAACATCAATGATCGGCAGATCATGATCTAGATATAGCTTCAGGCGTTGACCATTGACGCGGAAGGCAGAGAAAGATGACGGTTCGGATATGTCAATACTGCCATTGTCATGTACCTTCCTAACCACATATGGACCTTTCCAGTTGCTCTGTAATTTCCCTGGGAATAATTTCAGCCTGGAATCAAACAACCATACTCTCTGATCTGGCTCAAACTGTTTATGGCTGATATGGGAATCGTGCCATGTTTTCACTTTTTCTTTGTACTGTAGGCTGTTGGAAAAGGTTG